>CASHTH010003863.1:0-38335 GCA_030341885.1 Geodia barretti | reverse complement strand
GGAGATGGAGAACGAAGAAAGAGCAAAGAAAAGTGTATTTAGAGCCCAGAACGAATGCAACGTATTGGTGGTGTGCAAACAAAGACGGAGTCATTAGTTCAACTACTTACTCTAGCCAAAAACATAATGTACAGCCACCATCTTCGGTGAATAGTAAGAAGTCAACTTTGAAATATGTATCCCCTAGTCACAGAGGACTTTCTGCAGAGACCTACTCACCCTCTTGACCTCCTCCTTGAAAGCCTCCGCATTCTTCCTCTGCCTTCCTTTCCTCAGCTCCGAGAGGACCTGCTTGTGCTCGAGCCTTGAGTTTCTTGGGCACCTGCCTGGTCTCCAGGAGGTGCTGCTGTCGCAGCTCGTCCACTCTGAACTGGTCACGCCTCGCTTGCAGCTCTATCTCCTGCACACGGGACAGAACACTGCATCACACAGGGTTAGAAATACTGCTCATTTCTACATGACCATTCTCTGCTGTTTTAGCTTGGCAAGGCTCAGGGGAAACTCCTCAGGCTCAGATGATGTATGTTCTGACTTTTAAGCACTCTAGCTGAAGAGACGGACATTGCATGCTCATGATTATCATAATGTATGCATGTACACTGCACATACATACATTTGTAGGTGTGGAATCACACAATTATTGTACTCTTGGGAAGTCAATAATAAGGGATAGGGTGTACATGTCGCCACGACGCCTCCGCCTCTGCCCGGGAAAACGGCACCAGGGACGCGCTGGTGGAGGGTGACGTGTGCATCGCCATCCGGCAAGCGCGTTATAATACCTTCTGGTGACGAGAGTGCATCTGGTGTCTCTGCATGTGGAAGGCTTCCCTCAGCTCCTGCTTCAGCATCTGGTGCCTGTCCTGTTTCTGTCGCTGCTCCATCTCCCACAGCTCATTGGTGTGGTCTGCGGGATTGGATAATACAGTCTATAGCTTCCGCAGCACGCTCTAATGCATGCTGTCTATTGTGCACTGTAGCCTACAAGTGTGGCCAATGCATACAGATACATTGAGTCTAGTGTGCTTTTTAGTCTAGAAGGCAGTTTTTTTACAGGACTAAGCTCACCTCAAATATACCATGTTTCACGGAGAAGAGTTTCGTAACTCAAATTTTGCGATGGAAAACAAATGCCCCCCACCCACAAAGGTTTGTGGGGATTATAAACAGCAAAATCAACAAAAATTTTCCGAATGTTTCCTGCTATACTGTACAGTATGCTGCTCAGAAATGAAGGGAAGGATGGAGAGACGTGATCGGAGTAGAGAGGTGGGGGGTGGTGGTGGGGTGGGTGGGGTGGGGTGGGGGGTTTGGTGTGTTTGGTGTTGTTGTTTGGTGGGGGGGGGTGGGGGGTTTGGTTTGGGGGGGGGGGGGTGGGGGGGGTGGGGTGGGTGGGTGGGGGTGGGGAGAGAGTGAAGAGAGGGATGGAGGAGAGAGAGGGGAGATGGAGAGAGAGAGGGTGAGAAGAGGAGAGAGAGGAGGGAGAGAGAGATTGAGAGTTGGGGGTGGGTGGGGTGGGGGGGGGGGGGGGGGGGGGGGGGGGGGCGAGAGAGAGAAGAGAGAGAGAGAGAGAGAGAGAGAGAGAGAGAGCTCAATGGACTACGTACTTCTCTCGAGGTCTTGTCTGGCCTTAATGCCGGCCAGCTCCAGGGACTTCATGTCCATCTTGTGTCTCTCCAGAATGTTGTTCAGCTCTCGCTCGTAGTTGGCCACCTGACGCTCGCCGAACTGTCTCTCCTGTGGGAGTGGGTAAGACATTCAGACACTCTGTGTTTAACTCTAATCCGGACACCAGTGGGACAGAAGAAAGCATCCTTGTTTTAGTGAGTTGTCAGGGGTTAAATTGCATGCAAGATCTGTTACTGGGGAAAGAAAAGGTGTCCTTATTTAGAGGAGTTTTCCCAGAGAGGGCTTGCACTGTACAAAACAAACAGGCCACCCCTGATCAATGTGTGAAAATGAAAATGTTTTCTTTTTGTCTTACGTTTTCTTGTCTCTTCATCAAAGCTTCAGATTTGGCCTTCTGCATCGCCAGCTTTCGCTCCGTCTTGGGAGAGAGCTCTCCAGCTGCGAACAAACAGGAAGTGAGGGAGAGCGAAATTTGAGAGTAAAGCATGTCATAATAATGATAATTTCCAGAAAGCACTGAACAGAACGCACACACAGTACACATACGTGTACATACCCTTTTCAGGCTCAACTTTTCCTCGTCTTTCTGTTGCTCCTTGTAGAGTTTGAGACTCCTTGTCTACATACAATTAGGAATGTACATACATACATACATACATACATACATACATACATACATACATGTAGAAAGCTCAGGAGCAGACAACAACTACAGTGAAGCCAGGTGTTTTTTCAAGTGGAAAGGGGGTAAGGGGAGATATCACCTCCTCCCCCTCATATAGGCTGAATTTGCCATCCCTGAACGACATTTAACATTCCCCCTTGCTTAGTCCCAATTCTACCCCACCCTCCCCCCCACCTCTGAAAATGTATACAGACATCTATTCTCTATTTATGCATACTATACGTACATAAAAACAGACCTGCTCTGACTTGAGGCTTTTGGCCTTAGACTTGAACTGCTGTAGTTGCAGCTGCTCCAACTTCTCCACCTCCTTCTTCTGTTTCTTGACCATGGCGTCGGAGACGGCCTCGAACCGCCGCTCCACCTCCTGTCGCTCCCCCTCCACCTTCTTCTCCTGCGCCTCCCTCTCCACCTTGATTCGGTTGTAGAACTCCGTTGTCTCCTTCATCTCCTCTCTTTGCATCCTCTTCAGCAGGTGGGAGTCTCCCTTTCTGTACACAAACAGTTTCAAGAGAGATATGATGCCGATTACTTGTCTCTTTTCTGCATAATATTATACATACTGAAAGTTCATGAATGTGTGATTGTTAGAACGCATGCTTGGTCAATGCATAGAGCTCCTCGTCATAAAAAGGTTGCACAATAGTGCACATACAAACTAATACTGTATATCAGTTTGGTGTATTCGTTATCTATCCACTGCCTGTACATCACATGGTATAACTTTCTTCATGTGCACATACACTGTGTAAGAGATTGTGTATGTATGTACAGCTAGAATCAAAATGATCTACTTGAAGCCCTCAAACACTTAGTAAACACGCACAAACAATAATTGTGTGTTTCACCTCATCTCCTGGTACTTCTTGTTGTCTCTGAGAGTCTTGTTGGCCTTCATGTCCACGATGCGACGTGTCCGACTCTCTATCACCTCTCCGTCCACCTTGAACTTTCGGACCCGAGACAACGTCCCGTACTTGTACCCCTCCCCCTTGGCCCCGCCCCCTTCCCTACGAGGCGTGGCGGCTGGAGTGTTTGTTTCGGAGCTACTGGTGCTACCTGCAGTGGAAAACACACACAGTCTGTCAACAACAACAAACAACAACAACACCATTGGATAAACAAATGATGTCCGTGTTGTGAACGCACCGGCAGGAGATGGGGCCATCAACTCGATGGGGGGCAGGGAGGGGTCCTCGGGGATCATGACGGGAGGTGGCCCCACCTCCGGAGTCGAAGGGGGAGACAGCCGCACCTCCTCTGTCACTTGCGGAGGGGTTGTGGCTTCCCCCTTTGCCAATTGCATCGGTTCAGGCTCTGGCCCAATGTCTGCAAGAAAAAGAGTTATGTCAAATTCAAAAAACTCCATTCACGTTCTGCATTGTGTTCTCATGTGTATAGCGGGAAACTCTTGAGGAAGAACCTGAGCCGGCCATGAACGTTTTCTCCGCAAATTTTGTGGGCGGCAATATTTGTATTGAGTAACCAGCAAAAATACACGGAAGTTTTCTACGTGAAATGTGCTTTTTTAACACACGGAAGTTTCTTCCCTCAAAAGTTTCCTGCCGTACTGTATTAGGTTCACACATACCATTCGGTATAGCAGCAGTGTGTCCACGATCTCCTACCGTAGTCTCCTACAGTGATGTATACATTATGTCACCAGGATAATGGAACAGTGTATTGTGTAGTGGTGTGTATGGCTCCTCACAGTGTGTTCCTCCTGTGTAGTGATGTCGGCATCTTCCGGGAGCTCTTCCACCAACTCAACCACCTCACTTTTTACCTCCTGTCAGAGAGAGAGGGAGAGAGAGGGAGGGATTGAAGAAAGGAAGGAGGGGGGAGGGAGGATTCAGGAAACTGAAGAAGACGTTATAGGAATGCATAAAAACCACACTTCAACTTATGGGCATTACATTGCACACACGCATGCCTTGTATATTACATGACTGGCCGCATTTCTATGGTGCGCATGGCACACAAGTACACACTCACATAGTGTATTGTACTGCTATGAACACAAGTCTTTCAAGTGCAGTGAGAATTACTGCATATCGTTTACATTTCTACACCGTTAAACCCACACTTCTATGGTTCGCATGGCCCGCCACTGTACACCAAAATACACACACTTACACTTACATACAGTACAACTACCTACGCATTGTGTACATATGAACACATTCTTTCCAGCGCAGTAAATATCGTGCTGCATGTCACTAACCTGATAGAGAGCTCGTAGAGGCTTGTGGTGGGACACGGACGCCACAAACGGGTGCTGGAGCAGCTCAGTGGCGGAGGAGCGAGTCTCCGGGTTCTTTGTCAGGCACTTGCGCAGGAAACTGTTGAACTCTTTCGACCTGCAAGTCATATCCAAAAAACTAACATTGTACATACATGCCTAACACAGAAATGGAAGGCCTGATAAGAAGACTGATATACAGTACCACATTTGCATCCACTGATATTGTATGAGAAAAGTAAATGGATGCATTACACATGGATCGCACAAAAGAACAAATGGAGAAATATTGGCACTGAAAATTGAAAGTGCAAATGTTTCTCCCTCAAAACAAGTTTTCTCCACCGAGTGTGTGTGTGTGTGTGTGTGTGCTCACCACTTGTGTGGGAGCTCCACAGTGGGAGGGTCGGAGCGGGTGATCTTGAGGAGGACCCTCATGGGGGACATCTCGTGGTACGGAGGATTCATGTCCGCCAGCTCTATCAGAGTGATCCCCACACTCCAGATGTCCGCCTACATACAGACATTGAGGAGGAGGGTACGTATACGTATAGTAATACAACCATGTAATGTGGTGGAACAGAGCTCAATTAATTTCCTGGTGGAATTTGTCATACATTACTGTTGCCGCCTCTCACATTTCACAAAGTTCAAATAAGCCCCCCAACACTACACGCTAACACAACAGCTAACATAATACCCAAAACAAGCAGTTATTGTATAGGGCCCAATCTCACTGCAGTGGTCCCCCACCTACACGTACACACAGGGTAGACACTGTATGGAAATGGTTGTGTGGCATTGGGCATTACATCTGTACCTTCTGATCATAGGGAGCGTCCTTGTTTGTTTCGCACACCACCACCTCTGGGGCCATCCTATGAAGAGCAAAACACGACAGGTCACAAGGTCAGAGGAACTGGATAAACTCCATTACTGCAGTGTGATTGTGTGTATCACAATTACCTGCCGCGTACCACGCAGAGAACTGAATGGAATTTGCCACGCGGGCAGCTCAGAATGGTCCTCGTTACAACTCACCACGTACACTGCCTTATACTGCTAATTGGAACCCCTTCCCAGTGTAAACCACCATGCAAAGTTAGGGCTTGTCTTTAATACACAATGACTTTGAGCCCTGTTGTGTGTCCCAGCAGCAACCTTATAGGCCCGTGTGTCTTTCCCTGCATCCACTGTGTACAGATGTATGTATGTATGGCGCTATTGTTTGTGGATATGTATGGGGACTGAATATAAGGCTTCTATGTGTACAGGTATGTACATCTATGGCAGTAGTCTGACACTGAGCATGAATCGTCACATTGTGTGTCTGCAACATAACAACATGAACGGCAGAAAAGACCGAAAAATGAGCCACCACGGATAGGACTGGAAATCACCACCCCACGAGGCAGAGCGTTAGCGTTATTCCTGCTGAGCTACCGGGAGTGCAGCTCAGCAGGTTGATACACCACTCTGTGTGTTGGGGCCTACCAGTATGGAGCTACTGGGAGTGCAGCTGATACACCACTCTGTGTGTTGGGGCCTACCAGTATGGAGCTACCGGGAGTGCAGCTCAGCAGGTTGATACACCACTCTGTGTGTTGGGGCCTACCAGTATGGAGCTACCGGGAGTGCAGGTTGATACACCACTCTGTATGCTGGGGCCTACCAGTATGGAGCTACCGGGAGTGCAGCTCAGCAGGTTGATACACCACTCTGTATGCTGGGGCCTACCAGTATGGAGCTACCGGGAGTGCAGCTCAGCAGGTTGATACACCACTCTGTGTGTTGGGGCCTACCAGTATGGAGCTACCGGGAGTGCAGCTCAGCAGGTTGATACACCACTCTGTATGTTGGGGCCTACCAGTATGGAGCTACGGGAGTGCAGGTGATACACCACTCTGTATGTTGGGGCCTACCAGTATGGAGCTACCGGGAGTGCAGCTGATACACCACTCTGTGTGTTGGGGCCTACCAGTATGGAGCTACCGGGAGTGCAGCTCAGCAGGTTGATACACCACTCTGTGTGTTGGGGCCTACCAGTATGGAGCTACCGGGAGTGCAGCTCAGCAGGTTGATACACCACTCTGTGTGTTGGGGCCTACCAGTATGGAGCTACCGGGAGTGCAGCTGATACACCACTCTGTGTGTTGGGGCCTACCAGTATGGAGCTACCGGGAGTGCAGCTGATACACCACTCTGTATGTTGGGGCCTACCAGTATGGAGCTACCGGGAGTGCAGGTTGATACACCACTCTGTGTGTTGGGGCCTACCAGTATGGAGCTACCGGGAGTGCAGGTTGATACACCACTCTGCGTGTTGGGGCCTACCAGTATGGAGCTACCGGGAGTGCAGCTGATACACCACTCTGTGTGTTGGGGCCTACCAGTATGGAGCTACCGGGAGTGCAGGTTGATACACCACTCTGTATGTTGGGGCCTACCAGTATGGAGCTACCGGGAGTGCAGGTTGATACACCACTCTGTGTGTTGGGGCCTACCAGTATGGAGCTACCGGGAGTGCAGGTTGATACACCACTCTGTGTGTTGGGGCCTACCAGTATGGAGCTACCGGGAGTGCAGGTTGATACACCACTCTGTATGTTGGGGCCTACCAGTATGGAGCTACCGGGAGTGCAGCTGATACACCACTCTGTATGTTGGGGCCTACCAGTATGGAGCTACCGGGAGTGCAGGTTGATACACCACTCTGTGTGTTGGGGCCTACCAGTATGGAGCTACCGGGAGTGCAGGTTGATACACCACTCTGTGTGTTGGGGCCTACCAGTATGGAGCTACCGGGAGTGCAGGTTGATACACCACTCTGTATGTTGGGGCCTACCAGTATGGAGCTACCGGGAGTGCAGCTGATACACCACTCTGTATGTTGGGGCCTACCAGTATGGAGCTACCGGGAGTGCAGGTTGATACACCACTCTGTGTGTTGGGGCCTACCAGTATGGAGCTACCGGGAGTGCAGCTGATACACCACTCTGTGTGTTGGGGCCTACCAGTATGGTGTTCCTATGAAAGTGTCCCTCTTCTTCTGCTGTTGGCCTTTGTTGGGTCGCGCAGACACACCAAAGTCAGCTGGATGGGGGGAAATTTGTGCATGCACAGGCCCAAACATACAGGGTTAAACATGTAAACATGTGGACAAACATGATTAGAACAACAATCATGCAGAGCATTAATAGAGGTGGTGAGTTAGCTTCACCTCTTCCATGACATTGACCCCGAAAGCGTAATTATTGCCGCTTAAAATCTCTGTAGGATTCCCAGCATCTCATGAGAAAACCTCCCCTCTCCTGACACAAACTCCTAGAAAGCCTTACGGTATCAAAAACCATTCCTTTTGTGTGCAGTATAAAGGCATGAAGAATGCAGATGGTAGGCTCATGGATTTACCTGCTCTTACCAAGCCCACTCTCACGCTACCTTCCATACGAAGAAGCTATGTACGTAGCTACAGAGTTAGAGCGTGTTTTGCTGACTGGAGATGTTCCTACGCTCACCGAGTCTGATGGAGCCGTCGGGACAGAGGAGGATGTTGCCTGCCTTGAGGTCGCGGTGGATGCAGCCACTGGTGTGGAGACACTCCAGGGCCTGCAGCATCTGGTGAGTGATGCAGCGGATCTGCGGCTCAGACAGACCATGGTCCAACTCTGAGTGTGAGAGAGAGAGAGAGAGAGAGAGAGAGGACAGAGACAGAGAGAGAGAGAGAGAGAGAGAGAGAGAGAGAGAGAGAGAGAGAGAGAGAGAGGGGAGAGAGAGAAGTTGAAAGAGAAAGATGTCGCTAATTGCCAGTCCTGTGTAACTGCTAAACACCGTGGACAGTTCACAAACAAACACTAAAGTTGCGAAATTTTTCTCCCTCGAAAGAGTCCCGCTGTACAGTATAATGTGTTAGTGGGGTGGTGAAGAAATATGTAAGGTATAAATTAGCAGTATGCTAACGATCCACCGCATACTCCCTTGAGGGAAGAGGATTACGAAATTGCACTGTAACTGTCAGGAAGCCAACATGCGATACTATACATGGTTTGCTATTCGATGTACCCCTCCTTGCTATGCAAGGCAGCGTTTCTCATAATAATATTACACACACATAATTAGATTGATTAGTGTCAACACACCAATAATGATGTCATCCACAGCTCCTCCAGCACAGAACTCTATAAATATCTGTAGAGAGTCATATACAATATTTTACACAACTGGTAGTCACGTCACGTTTGAGAGGGGAGTACAGGTGGGTGGAGGAATGGTCGGTTGTATTTATACAGTGTGAATGCATTCAACTCATCTAACAGAAGAAACCCAATGCTTTAGAGGACTATTCTCACTGAATGGTACAGGTATATTAAATGACAAGGAGGATTTAATGAAAGGTGTCAATCAGGCCAGGAAAGCCTGCGAACACACATAGATCAAGTAATGCATCTTCTTCAAAACGGATTTAAGTTAAGTGTAAACATAAACATGCCCGAAAACTGAAAACAGGGAAATTGTGCAACTGCATGCAGGTACATACGTGCACACAGGAGTCTCACCCATAGGGCAGAGTCATGGAAGAAGGCCTGGTAAAGATCGACAATGTTCCGGTGCTTGCACTCTGTGAGGATGTCAATCTCCACCATAAAGTCCTCCAGCTCCGTCTCGTCCTGGATGGGTACCCTCTTCAACGCTGCCAGCACCCCTGTCTCCCTGTTTTCTGCCTATGTAAATTGAATTAGAGAGAGAGTCAGCTATAAGACCCGTTCTTTACCAACGGGACAGTATATTATATTGCATGAGATTTGTCAACGTAAACACTTCGATTGACTGGTGCATGCAGCAATTGGCGGTCAATAACTCTGCTTCTACCTAATTACGGCTGTTCTCTCCGTTGCCAAGTTTTGCCTGTGACGGACCCAGCTGATCGGGGCATATCAGGGAAAGTTCATACTCTAAGTCGCTCTACGTCGCAGTGCTACAATATGTAGGGTGCTGCACGGTCGACTAGCAAACAAGACATCACAATCGAGCAACAAACGAGCCGTACCTTGTACACCTTCCCGAAGGCCCCGTCTCCCAGCTCTCCGGTCTTGTTCCATAGCTCCAGCGGATCTTTGCCTCTGGTGAGGTTGGGAAATTCTCGTTTTGCCTTCCCAGATCGTCCGAATAGCTTGCTGAACCACTCCATCACCTCCCTGACCGATCACAGCAGTGGAAACAGCGGACTTGGTTGCATTCCTACGGAGCGAGACACACCCATTTTCAAAGGTCGTTTACGTCATTTAGCATCACATGATACCTCCGGATTCTTTAGTAAATTAGCTCTCTTGCCACGTGTTTCTCTTGGTGCGTGAGAATCTGCAGCGATGAAGTTGAACAAGAGCGTGTCTTCTTCGCGGAGAAAGCAGCGAAAGCGCCACTTCAGTGCTCCCTCGAGCGTCCGGAGAGTGTTGATGAGCGCTCCGCTCTCGAAGGAGCTGAGAGCCAAGCACAACGTCCGCTCCATGCCCGTTAGAAAGGACGACGAAGTGTTGGTGACTAGGGGACACTACAAGGGCCAACCTGCGGCTAAAGTCACCGCTGTGAGTGCCTGAAGACCGACTGTATATAGTACCAGTAAAGCTGCCTGGTGTTTGTGTAGGTGTACAGAAAGAAGTGGGTGATTCATATCGACAGATTGCAGAGAGAAAAAGCCAACGGAGCCTCTGTGCCAGTTGGAATCAACACTAGCAAGGTGCCTCCTCGTACAGGCCGTATGCTTGTTTTACAATTACCTTTTTATTTTTTGACTAAGGTTGAAATAACAAAGTTGAAGTTGGACAAAGATCGGCGCAAGATACTGGAGCGAAAGGCACGGCCCAAGCTGTTGGAAAAGGAGAAGGGAATGGGAAAACACAAAGAGAAAGATGTGCCCCAAGCAATGGAGTCCTGAGGTGATAAAGCCGTATACAATTAGTGTATTTTAGTGATTTCTCTTCTTTTCAATTGGTGCAGATGGACTTCGCATAGTGTTATGGTGTATTTCTGTGTCCTCTGTAAAAAAAATGACAGTTGCACTCTTTAGCGCCATCGTAATTACATAAGCGCGCGGCAGGCGCACTCTCTCTCGGGAAATGACCACACCTCCGCATCCGCCGCGCAACACCGAACTCGGATGTTGAGGTTTGTGACGGTGTTTCTCAGTTGCCAGTTCAATCTTTACACTTGTGAGGCGGCAAAGACGGTGAAAGAACCATGGTGAGTCCGCTAGACCTACCAGATAGTCACGAGCGTGGTGGTGCTAACGTCGAACGATGTTATGAACCGTTGTTTTCCCGTCTTTCCCGGGCGTACAGAGCAGGGCGAAAGCAGCAGGCAAGAAGCACCCGAAGAGGCGCGGCCAGAGGGCCACCTCTAACATCTTCGCCATGTTCGACCAGGCCCAGATCCAGGAGTTCAAGGAGGTGAGTCTCTAAGGCGCAGTCCGTCAGGAGCACGGCGAAAACCCAGCAGGAGTGTGATATACGCCCTACCACTTCTATTCTCATAGGCGTTCAACATGATAGACCAGAACAGAGATGGTTTCATCGACAATGAGGACCTGAAGGACATGCTTGCTTCGTTGGGTAAACCCCCACTTGTTCTCTCTAGGTCTGACCTATGCATGGAACCACCATTTCTCACTCACACCCATAGGCCAGGAACCCAACGATACTGTGGTGGATGGGATGATGTCGGAGGCCCCAGGCCCTCTCAACTTCACCATGTTCCTTACTCTCTTCGGAGAAAAGCTAACGGGTGAGTTGCCGTGTATGCACAAACACCAGCAACTCCTGTACACACATGAAGGAAGGGGGGAAGGGGGGTGAGGGATCTAGTACATTGGGTCTAATAAGGAATGCACTGAGCTGTGCCAAGGAAATCTGGCATGCCACCTATCCTACCGGCCAAGCCTTTTATGGAATGCAGTGAATACATTGTTTGGTTATCTCGCTGTATCCAGGCACTGACCCCGAGGATGTGATCAGAAATGCGTTTGCCTGCTTCGACGAGGAAGGAACGGGAAAGATTCACGAAGATCGGTGAGTAGTACACACAAACACACACACAAGAATCATCGCTATAAACTGAAGCATGTTCCAACATGACTGTACAATTACTGTACATGATTTGTATGAGTGTTCCATTATGGCATTGTTCTGTCTTCCAACACACATACGTCTATATACAGTCTACGTGAGTTGTTGACCACCATGGGTGACCGGTTTACTGATGCCGAGGTATGTCCACCTCCCTGTGTACCAATACACACTCACTCCTCCACAAGCTATATGTCACTAGTTACATTCCCGTGTCCTCCTACATAACATCAGCATAGACGTTGAAACCAGTCATATGTACATACTCTGCTTCCTATACATACATACGTGCTCCACTCCAAACCATACATTATGTCAGGCATGGGATAATGTATGACTGTATGTAACATATATGGCTGGTGGCAGGTGGACCAGATGCTGCGTGGTGCTCCAGTGGACAGTGCTGGCAACTTTGACTATGTGGCCTTCACGCGAATCCTCAAACATGGCACCAAGGACGAGTAGCAAAAATGACTCCCCCATACTCTCCTACCAAGATATAATCATTAGAGTATCTTTTTGAGAATTATTTAGTTATGTGTAGAGAGCACCTTTTGTTCATCTGAATTTGGAGTCAGTTTAAGTGTTGTACTGTGATCATTTCCAATGTGATTTCAGTCGCTGTGTATATAGTGTAACACAGCAAGACAAGGCAACTCCCAATAAGTCCCCACCTAGTGTTTTCTTGTGACACAAAACCACAATGACATACAACAGCACGCATTGCTATAAAACAGAACAGTCACAAGAGATATGTTGGGAGGAGACGGGTGAGTGAGGATCGCCATAATAAGACACACAGTCGAGGCTTGCTGCTAGAGGTCTGGAGAGAAGATGGCTCTTCCTATCCTGACACTTGTGCTCCCCAACTCAATCTGCATTGGGGCAACAATGTGATGACAGGTCCTTCAGTAATGTATGGTGCATTCAATAGGTGATGTATATAGTTGGTGTGCTGCAGCATCACACAACACATACACATGTCCAATAATGCCACGAACAATCTTAGTAGATGGAACTAGGGCTATGCAACGCAATACATTAGACCACACCCACAATCTTTAACTGCATGCTATATAAATGATTATTCAGCGGTCATAGGACTGCTGATTCAGCACGACCAAGAAACTGCTTCAATATCACCAAACCCTTTCTCATTATGTGGGTGGAGTCTGGGTATGAGCCTACGAATTGTGGCGCTGTTTCTGACTTCAGATCCTACATGGGGAAACTAGTGACATAGCTGTGGCATTACTGGAGATCACTCCCATCGCACTCATTATGTACTGCACGAAAAAAAAACGCCAGAAGGAATGTTCGTGGACAACTCACAGCATGCTGGTAATCCTCAGTCATTCCCATACTCAACTCCAACTCAGCACAATGCAATTGTTGACACAGCACCTCCCGACACCACACCAGTTTCTGTATATACATATATGGACACCGTTACGTGTACGCGGACTTATGGAAAAATCAACGATTCAATTTGGGGGTATATGTATCCTCACGTACCATGAAGTCTGGATTAGGAGTGATTGGCTGAGACTGCCGTCCAATAGTCATGAGGCCAGTCAGCCGTAGGTGTGGACACTCTTCTAAGACGTAGTGACCTAAGTCACTACAGGCCTCTGGAACACATCCCCGCTTGCCTGCAGAGCAAGGGCGGAGGGAGATAACACAGTGGAATAAACAGACAAAAAGGTGTTATACACAATCATAAGAAGCCTCGAGTGTTAGTGTGCGACTCACAAATCTCTACAAAACAGTTCCATTGACAAAACTCGGTTTGTGTACAAACAGGATATGATCACTGCTCAAGTGAAATTTCTATAATTCAGCATTTTCAACAACATGTGGGTAACCACAGACTTACTCTCCTCTCGACTCGTGTTGACCTGGAGCATGATGCGAAGAGAGCCGCAGTCGAGCCCCCTGTCACCCCACCGGCGATCCAGAGCCTCTGCAGCCTTGAAGGAGTCCACAGTCTCCACCATCCACAGACCTGGGACCTCTGTGTACGGGGACCATTCACACATTGACACCATTATTACATACTAGCAATATTCATGGCTCAACCTTTTCCCAAAAGAATTTCACATTACCCAAAGCTGTGTACACTACATACTGGCTACAAAGGGAACAAAGACTTGGGAGAGACAGATGCTTAGTTGGCTACCACAGGATGATCAGCCTCTTACCAACAAGTTTCTTTGCGTTCCTCTTCTTTAATCGTCCAATATAGTGCCACCGAATATCTAAACCCTGTGATAATCATCGCAGGACTGATAGTGAAACTTGTGTGCAGAAATCACGGCAAAATTAACCTTTAGTTCTCTAGCTTTGGTCGTCAACTCTTGAACCTGCAGCGAAACAAAGTGCCGCTTGAAAGCAGTCAGTGTGTCGGGCAAGCTGTCCAACTCACATAGTTCTCTCCAAAGTGACGTACACCGTAGTCATACGCATTTTGAACGAGCTCTACCGGTTGGCTCTTGCTCGCAGCCACAAGTCTGGGAGGAAGAGAGCGTCCAGTCTGTGCCGGGGAACAATCGAAACATACACACAAACACAAATGCAAGGGAGTGGCTATACTTGGCCCAAGCGTGCAAACTGAGAGCTCAGACTGTTCCCATAGTCTAAAGAACAGTAGCAGGAACAAAGTTATAAAAAGGAGAAGAAAACAGAGGGTAGAGCTCCGTCTCTCACCTTCCGACTTGCCTTCTCCATACCAGCTAGGACTTTCTGTAGGGCACCGCCGACACTATCTAGGTGATGATGCGTTTGGGTGGCTCTCCCCACAGCGGCACTAGCCGCGCCGAACACCAGTCGCACAACACTATCTGGGCGCATGGTCTGTCACTAACTGGAGTCAAGGAATGTTTCTTCTCCTCGTGTTTCTTGGCAGCCGGCAAACTGCTCGCCTCGACCTTTACCATTCCTCCCTGTCCCAGAGCAACGGATAGAGGTACGGCGGATAGGCGCACGTATGGGGAGATGTATATACCCGTTCACAGCTCCCCAGCTGGTTCTATGTGACGGCGAAGAGAAAAGCAGGCGCAGCTAGCTCTAGCTAGTGAGACAACAACGCGCATGCGCACTTGGCTGTATAAAAGCTCCTCAAAGCGGTCGGTGTGGTGGTGTGGTGTGGTGGCGGTGGTATGAAGGTGGCTGTAGCCGGAGCTGGTGTAGTAGGCCTCTCTACTGCCTACTGCCTTGCGGAAAAGTTCCGAAGTATCGGTGTGTCGGTGACGGTTATCGCTGATGCGTTTAGTCCAAACACCTCCAGTGACAAAGCGGGGGCCTTGATTTGGCCTTTGCTCTTGGGTTCTTCTAGCCATAGGAGGGCCAAATATGATGCTCAATTACAGCAGTGGACGGTGGACACCTTCAAGCACCTCCACTCCCTCTACCACACAAACGAAGCTGCTGAAATACAGTTGAGTCTCGAATCAGGCTATCAATTCGTCCCCAATACAGCTGAACCTCCGTGGTGGAAAGATCTGGTCCTGGGTTTCCGCTGCATATCTGCCGACTCAAATGAGGTTCAGAGATTTGTCCAAACACACCAATCACATCGTAGCATGTCTGTGTGGGCCTTCTCAACCTACCTAGTGGACTGTAGGCTCTACCTCCCTTGGCTAATGGCTGGGTTCATGAGGAGGGGTGGAATGGTGGAACAAAGGCGGTTGAAGAGTTTGGATGAACTGAGGGGCTACGATGTTGTAGTCAACTGCACAGGACTTGGTGCTGCAGAACTGGTTGGGGATCATGACCTACATCCTGTTAGAGGACAGGCTGTGCTAGTGAGGGCTCCCTGGATCAAGCACTTTGTCATTGATGTCGACGACAGCAAAGAAGATTGGGTGTATGTTTTCCCACGTTCTTGTGATGTCCTGCTCGGGGGAACTGCAGTGAGTGGGGACTGGAGTGAGACAGTGGACCCTGCTACATCTGAAGCTATCTTGTCTCGGTGCACTGCCCTTCTTCCCAGTCTCCGTGGAGCAGAGGTGATCGGTGCATGGGTTGGAGGGAGACCTGTCCGAACTACTGTGAGACTAGAGAAGGAGGAGCGAGGTCCTGGGTGGCCACTAATGATCCACAACTATGGTCATGGAGGCCAGGGAATTGTTCTACACTGGGGCTGTGCCCTTGAGGTTGCCAACATGTTGGAGCAGTTCATCTTACGTTCTCATTTGTAGAAGCCAATGAACAGTGAAGCTTTACAAGTCATGTAGATTGGCATGTGAGCTATTTGTCAAAAGACTGCAGCCATTAAAAATGCGCATGTACATATGTAGAGCTTGTGGAACAAGGCCTGAGAAAAATACCAACAAAATCAACAAGTCGGAGCGTGATGCTGTACGTCGTAAAATAAAAGGTCGAACCTTATCATGCGCATGCGCGATGAAGGTGGCTGTCGTCGGAGCTGGTGTAATAGGTCTCTCTGCTGCCTACTGCCTTGCAGAGAGGTTCAGAGATGCTGGAGTGTCGGTGACAGTGATTGCCGAAAAGTTTAGTCCCAACACTACCAGTGACAGCAGGGCCTTTACCCAACCGGCAGTCGGCTATCCCAAGACGACTGAGTACGATGCTCGATCGCAGCAGTGGACGCTGGACACCTTCAAACACTTCTCCTCGCTCTACCACACCGAGGCAGCTGCGGAGATAGAGCTGAGTTTAGTGTCAGGCTATAAATTTGTCGATTGTTCAACAGAACCTCCACCTTGGAAAGATTTTAATTTGGGTTTCCGCTGCATCCCTGCCGACTCACCTGAGGTCCAGGCATTGATACAAACACCCACATCTCATAGTAAATTTTCTTCTCAACCTACCTAGTGGACTGCAGGCTCTACCTCCCTTGGCTAATGGCTGGGTTCATATATAAGGAGGGGCGGAGTGGTGGAACAAAGGCAGTTGAAGAGCTTGGATGAACTGAGGGACTACGATGTTGTAGTCAACTGCACAGGGCTTGGTGCTGCAGAACTGGTTGGGGATCATGACCTACATCCTGTTAGAGGACAGGCTGTGCGAGTGAGGGCTCCCTGGATCAAGCACTTTGTCATCAATATTGATGAGACCAAAGATTATCCCACGTCCTCGTGATGTTCTTCTTGGAGGAACCGCTGCTAGTTACTTGAGTGAGACAGTGGACCCTGCTACATCGTGTCTCGGTGCACCGCCCTTCTCCTCAGTCTCCGTGGAGCAGAGACACACTTACGAAACAACTACCGTAACCCTCGCTGCGCATGCGCGCCAAGGGTTAAATGGTCATGGAGGCTGTGCCCTTGAGGTTGCCAACATCACACTCTGAATGTGACTTGGAAATCTCCTGTACTGTACACATGTACTGTGGCTAACAACAAGCCATCTAATGATTCTGGATGCTTTGCAATATCTGCTCACATACCATTCACTATCCTTCCACTGAATGCTAAAACTGTAACAATTTCGTGGACAAGCAGTGAATTCTTCTCCACTTTATTTCAATGTTAGAGCAGTTCATTCTCATTTGCAGATTCCAATGAACATTGAGGTGTAGAGCACTTTATCTGTGGATGGCTACATGGTCGTTTGTATTGGCCAATATTATGACGGTGTTTGCAGGAACCAGGGAAGTAATTGCCTAGCCTGACGTGAGTTGTCGCATGCGCGTTTGGGATGGAACTAATAGTAGGCGGGGCTGCAGTTTGCTGCGCTCTAAATGGGGTCATGAGTTGGCTGATGAGGATGTGTCTGTGGAGACAGTGGAGGCCGTGTACAGCCGTCCTCACGCGCTACAGAGGTTCTTGAACTGTACTGCTTTGTATTTCCAGCCATGCAGTGTGCTAGTTCTGCAGGGATAAGCGGAGATCCGCTAGCTCTAACTGCCAAACTGCAAACTCAGCTTTCCAACCTTCTACAAGAGCATGACTCTCTGCTAAAGAGTGCCAACCGACCAGAGGTATGAGATTAACTTGCTCTAGTCGATAGTGCTACTTTTGGTTCACTCTCTAGGCCCTCAAAAACGTCCGAAGAGGAGCACGCAAAGACTTTTCGTAGACTTTCTTACCTCGAGAGGCTCGCCAAACTAGCCCAGCAGTTGCAACAGAAGAAAGAGGCAATAAAATACTGCTCACCAATATCTCTATGTCGACGCTATATGTATCTATTGGCAGGAAAGGGTAGAACTGGAGGTGATGTTACGTGATGATTCCTCACTTGCTGAAGAGGTGAGGCAAGAGATACTAGAATGTGACCAGGACCTCAGGGCCCTCGAGGTAAACTTGTTCGTCATCTTGTTCTCTCAGTATATCACCCCATTGCTGGTTTACACAGGGAGCTATAGTACGGGAGATGATTCCTAGAGACCAGAGCGATGACCATAGTGCTGTGCTGGAAGTACGAGCAGGTACAGTCATAATAATTATTATGAGCATAGTATGAGCAGTCAGTGTCTTGCAGTATCATGATATTTACTGAGATGAACGTTCTTTGAGTGTGTTTTCTTACTTTCAGCTGCAGGTGGTACGGAATCATCACTCTTTACCTCAGAGATGTTTGCTATGTACCAAAAGTGTGTTTTATAGTGTCATGTTTATGCTACCCTGTAACTTTCTTGCCGTCTCTTGGATTAGGTATGCAGCATATAGGAAGTGGGGATTTGAGACGTTATCTGTCAGTGAGAGTGAACTCGGGGGCTACAAAGTATGACTTTAGTTAGTGTACTAATCTTATGTGCACTCAACTATATATAAAGTCTTGTTCTGTCCACTCATACGTACATGCAGCAGGCAAGTGCCAGTGTAACAGGGACTGGGGTGTATGGCAGGCTCAAGTACGAGGCCGGGGTCCACCGAGTGCAGCGTGTGCCTGCCACAGAGACCCACGGTCGACTTCACACCAGCACCATGTCCGTGGCCGTCCTGCCACAGCCTAGAGACATCGAGGTGGTCCTGAACACCAACGACATCAAGGTGGACACTTTCAGAGCCGCCGGGTGAGTAGACAACAAGTCTTGAACCACCTTAGAGCCCCTAGCATTGTGCCTTCCAACTCTGAGTATGTTACGTGGCATGATAATTGTGCATGCGGGACAGTTAGACAAAGAAACAAAAACAGTCAAAAGCGACTTTGGACTGTTACTTTAACATTCCCCCCGTGTTTATTGCTGTATGCAGTGCTGGTGGGCAGCATGTCAACACCACAGACAGTGCTGTGAGACTGACACACAAGCCTACTGGGATAGTGGTCAGTATCCAGGACCAACGCTCACAGCACCAGGTATATTATACATGTCAATCAGATATACTTCAACAGTTCAACATGACTGGTTTTCTGTAGAACAAAGCCAAGGCCATGAAGCTGCTCCAGGCACTGATCTATGAACAGCAACGCAAGACAGCCGTGGAGGAGCGTGACGAGAAACGGCGGCAGCAAATTGGCTCTGGAGAGAGATCTGAGAGAATTCGAACGTACAATTTCCCTCAGGTGCATGCATCAGTATGTAGTGAGCTGTGTTGCACTGACTCATCATCCTCTATATATGTGTCAGTGTATGGGAATGCTGAGCTGCTAATAGCGAGAAAATCTCTTCCTCTTTCTTTCTTAGGATCGTGTGACTGAGCATCGTTTGGGGGTCACAGTGTGGGGAGTGGCAGGGTTCATGAGCGGGACCGACTCACTGGACAATCTACTGGAGCAACTTAGTGCACACGACCTTCAGGAAAACCTCACTAGACTAATGGAGTGACTGATCAGTTCATTTCACTTCACAGTTCAATTTATGATTTTAAAATACGCAATGTATAATAATACATACAATGAGGAAAATGCAGTCCAGACATCTTCGGCTTTGCTTCACTTATAGCAGAATGTGTGAGGTGGTAACTCAACTTGTTTGATACACTCCCGAGTTTTCATCCTCGGCGGGAGAGAGGTGTCCTTGTAGACAGTTTCTAGCTTGCTCCATCCCCTGGTTGATCCTGGCAGTGCAGGCCTCGCAGTCTTCCACCAGTCCTGCCAGCTCCTGCACCACGGCCGGGTCAAACTGAGACACAATGTCCACGTTCAACATCAGACCCTGGGCTGTGCGCAATATATAGTTACCACCAAGTGCCCACTTTTAGGAAGAATGAAAAACATCAGTGGGACTAACCACTGATGTTGTTCATTTTCAGTATCATCTGGGAGAGCTCTCTATTCATGGCCTCCAGAGCTGCCTTCTCTTCAATCAGCGGATGTTCTTCGACTTGGACGACAGGTGAGCCTGCACCTGTTGTTGCCAGCATCCCATGCTCCTGGTCCAAACCAGCCGACTGGATACTTACTCTTACAAGGCTATGTGACACACATGTCACATGGTCTTACCTGCTCAGAAAATTCCATGCCCTCCGGTCTCTCTTCTCGCTGTAATGTGATTGTTCATTGAATTTTCGCGCCGACCTTTTAGCGCGTATGACGACGCGCGCGCATAAATTAGCCGCTTGTTGTTTAATTTGGCGCGGGTTTTTGATGGCCTCTAGCTCTCAGTGATTCGATGGCAGCTGCTTGCCGGGACGACGAAGACGCTGGGGATACAAGTGGGAAGGCTAGAGCGGCCAATCCAAGGTCCACCCTGTCGACCGCCGGGGTACAATCGCTGCTTTTCGGTCATATTGACCTTTGTGCTGTGTCATCGTCACACGATGTAGTGGAGAAATCCCCGGGGCCTCCCCTCATTCTTGTGATATCCGACGACGACGAAGACTCGGAGCTGGAGGTGTCGTCCAACCGGAGACCTGTCAGGTCAGCCAGTCGTAACGACTAGAGAGTACAGCACAGCGCAACGCTTATGTACTCAGGCTACAAATTTTCATTAGTGGTTTGTTGTTTGTTGCAGGTGTGGAGGTGGCCAGCGGAGTGGTGCAGCTCGGCTCAGGTCTTCTGCAGGTTCACCCATTGTCATTTCTTCTGAAGACGAGGAGGAGGAAGAGAGCATGTCGCTAAAGAGGCCTCCCCATCACTACCACTACCACTCTAACTCCCATCCCCACCTCAACCACATTGGGACTGGGGGTGGGGCACACAGGAGCCGACTTCAACGCAGCAGGTAACACATGGACAGCTACATACATAGCTGACACTCTTTCTGTAAGTGTGGAAGAAATAACTGGCAGGCGTGGGCCTCCTTTGGTGTATATATAATTATAGTAATGTGAAAAAGATAATGTCCAAATCAATAAGTGTATATACCACCCTGTTTTTGTTGCTGCTGTTTTCTGCAGGTCTCGATCCCCACACAGACGCAAGCAGCACAGTGTTGGGCCTGGTCTTGGGCAGAATCGGGTAGACCCCATTGTTATCTCCTCTGATAGTGACACCGATTTTCACCGCTCCAGATCACATGTGAGTGATTGACTGCTCAGTATACACATGCAGAAGCCAAGATTTGGTGAAATCTGGGTGTAGTTCAAAGCATTAGAACCCATTTCCGTGATGTCTCTCTACATAATATACAACTCTCAAATATCTGTGCTGGGCTTTCTCTCCCCTGCAGTTCAAATCGTCCTCACGTAACTACAATCGTCTGTTTGATGGACCATCCCAGCACTCCCTGCATTACCCCCCGCAGTATGCAAGGCACCGACCAGCAATGACTCCTCCCCACCCTCTTCCCTCTCGTTACGTAAAACACTCCTCTAAACGGAGGCACCATTCTAGCAGCCCACATGGGACTAAGAAACCGAGGATTTCCCACCATTACCTGTTTAATGATAGGGACTCTCTCGATAGACGGAGTGTTCCAGTGTCCCCCCACCGGCAGATCAGTTCTTCTCGTGAGCAGTATGTTACTTCCCACCATCGAGACAGCAGGATATCACCTCGTGGCAAAGGCAGTGTGATGTCACCTACCAGTCTATCACATGGGAGTCCACCTCACTGGAAGACAATTTCACACCTCCACCACAGAGCTAATGGCAGCACTTCCCACATCAGAGTGACTCCGCCACCATCGTCAGCATATGCCAGCAGCTCAAAAGTAAAGACAGAGTACAGGTCACCTGAGGAGGCAAGGTACCGTTTGCCCCATCACACCTTCGGCTCACCCCCAGACAATCTTCCCCTGCACGTACCGCTCGTCAAACAAGAGCACCTCGTAAGGGAACTCTCTCCCACTCCCTCGCCACCTCCTCCACGCTCACCACCATCACCACACTCTCCAATGCAACCACCACCACCACCAGCACCATGTACTCCTCCTTCCCACGTGTCGTCTCACAGCACAGACCCACCTAGTGGCTGCATTCCGAGGAAAAGTCCGCTGCTAATGACACTCTCTCTAAAGAAGAAGAGAAGAAGGCTATTTACCGAGGAGGATGGAAACAGAAAAAGGGAGCTTAATATCAAGAAAGAAAGCGAACCACCAGTTAGTAAGGTAGACACTGAGAGACGAAGAAAATCGATTGGTGATAGAACACCTAGTCACGAGGCAATAACAAGCAGAAGGCCAAGTAGCGAGACAAAGAGAGGGAGGTCGGGCAAGAGTCTATTTTCATATGACTCCACGCCAGAGATTTCTCCAGTACAGAAGAAGGGGAAGAGAAAGTCGTCAGTCAGGCTCTCCGGTGGTCAGGGCAGCAGCAGACAAACACGACTGGAGAGGTACTTCCCAGACGACAGAGACATCACGCCACCTCTGGTGCCCGACAACCTCTTCTCCCTTGGAGCTGTTGGTGAGAACCACCGAGACCTTGTGGCTCCTGCGATGGGCCGAGCTCCTCATGTGGTGCTGAAGTCCCCGGCAAAGCCAGGTTGTGGAGCTTATGTATCTGGTGGTGGGAGTGCACCGAGGCACCGCGTAGCTCACCCGTTGGTTTCCTATCCTCATCCTCAGTCTCCCACGCCCAGGGTGAAACGAGAACCTAGCAGCACGCTAGAGTCTGACTCAGAGGAAGAGGACAAAGTCAAACCGGCCCTGCCACCATCATACTCACCACTGTCAGCAACTTCGTTCAGTTCTGACGACAGAGGGACCAAGTGTAGCAGGCCGGAGAGTCTCCCGCAGCTCTCAGTAGCATCGTCGTCGTGTGCTGTACACAAGTCGCAGACTCCATCGCCCTTACTTCCACGTGGAGAACGTACGGACCACCGAGATGCTAGTCTATCTCCGCCATCTGTACCGCCTGCTGGGCAGGACACTGCGATCCCTGCCTGGTCAGAGACTGAGCTGGAGATGAAGGGAGAGAATCAGTCAGTGTCTCCAGATCTCCTAGGAGTGGGAATGTTTGGGGTCGACAGGACTGGACCGTGTACCGACTCAGCCTTTCCTCCGGCTCCCAAGAGCAGCTGGAACTATGTGGTGGTCCATATGGACACACAGAGACGCAGAAGAGACAACACGAAATTCGTCGAGTCGCTCGAAGAGATAGTTAGCAAGGGATTCTGCATTCCAGATGCCCAGATTGGGGTTATCCTGAAGCACATACAGTGTGTGTCTGAACCGTTCCTTCTCCTTCGTCTACACTCTGTACTGACTGTGGACGCTAGCTCTAGACGTAGCGTGGGTCTTTCTTCCAGGGAAGTCTGGAGCCTCATCGAAGACTGCTGCCTGCAGTTTCCCAGCTCGGGGACTCCCTCCAGTCCCCCTCGGCAGTCTGCCCACGTGGTCCTGGTCTACCTGGTCTCTCTACTGGCAACAGATGCTGCAACAGCAGCCACTAATGTTGGCAGGGTGGCTCT
The DNA here is from genome assembly GCA_030341885.1 of Geodia barretti. Taxonomy (NCBI): domain Eukaryota; kingdom Metazoa; phylum Porifera; class Demospongiae; order Tetractinellida; family Geodiidae; genus Geodia; species Geodia barretti. The sequence continues at coordinate 14,964 of CASHTH010003863.1, read as the reverse complement.
GATAGAGCAGACCCTGTCTCCAGGTGCCCACTGGCGCCATGTCAGGGTCATGGTGGACCTGCTCTTTGAACAGCTGGTCCGACCTCCTCCGTCGTCTGCTCTTCCTGATCTCCTTCCTCTCTTGGCGGTGCTGCTCTCCATGTGTGCGTCGTTTGCTTCCAGAAGGACTGGGTGTGGGGATGGAGCGATGCGTCTGGCTCGTGAACTCTCCTCGAGAATGTCAAAACTCTCATCTGTGCAGCTCAAGACGGACTTTCTTCTTCTCATTCCCTGCCACTCACTCCGTGAGAAGGTTGTAAACATCCACCTCCAGAAGGAATTCCCTCTACCCACCTTGCTTAGCCACACCCCTGTACCTTCTGATCACGTTACTCTTGAACTCATCGCTGGCACTCACTTCCACCGCTGTCCCAGTCGCAGGGATGGGTCTCCTCAAGATCTCGCCTTCTTCCTCTCCCTTCTCTTCCACCTCCTGCACTCTCACTGCTCAAGGCTGCTAGGCCCTGCCGCTGCTGGTACTCTCTCCTTCTCTCACCGTCTCCAATCTCCCTCGTCTTGTTCACCTACCACTGCCACCTCCACCTCTCACCCACCCCCATCTCCCTCCTGCACACACACACCCTCCACTGCTTCAACCTCTACCTCCTACCCTTTCTCCTCTCCCTCTTCCTCACATCCACCACCCACTACGTCTACCTCCACAAACTTTTCCCACCCTCACCAACCATCTCCCTCTTCCTCCCATCCACCCTCCCCAACTTCTACTTCCACCGCTCTATCACCCATCGACCTGGCCAGGAGACTCGAGCCCATTTCGAAAGAGATTCGGCAACTGTTTCAGAGGCTATCGCAGGACGAGGCCCTCTTGCAGGAGATGACCTCTCCTGACTGCTGGTTCCACCTCCAGCTTCTCCAGAACATGTTCTCCTGCTACCATATCACTGAATGAGGATTCCCTCCTTTGTTTGTTTTGTGTTTGTGTCATTTTTAGACTCTGCCTGAGTGTTGTGACAGAGTATTATCAACTCTAATGCCGTAACGCCCAATTTGCCGTGTATAATTACATACCGCTTCGTAACGCGAGCAAACTTCCGGCCCCGCCCTATTTCGCCCCTCTGTGTTTGTGTATAGCTACGAGCTCAAGCTGAAGCTGTGCAAGCTCCTTTTCCAGCAAGGGCAAGCACCTCGTCTGTATGCCAGCAAGTCGGACTTTACTTCTGACTAAGAAGACAAGTCTTGTGGGAGTGCGGGGAGTGAGTTAGCTATGCGCGTTGCTGCACGCGATAAAAATTTTGGGTGTGGCTCGTTTGATAAACACAGCGTATCATGGCCACTTGGTCGGGCGATCAGACGGCCAGCGAAGGTTTAGATGAGGATGATTTGGGAACTTTGTGTAACGCACTTCAGCCAGTAAGTAAAAAGTACAAGTTCCTTGGTTTACAAATAGGAGTAAAGAAAAGTGAAATCGAAACAATTGAAGCACAGCACGACCCTGGCGAATGGTTGCTTGAAGTTCTGTCTCTGCGTTTAAAGAAAACGAAGACAATAACATGGAATGATATCGACACGGCACTACGGTCAGGTTGCGTGGGCGAGGATAAAGTAGCAGATGGCATACGGGAAAATTACAGCCACCTGTTTAGCCCTGGCCAAGAGCACGATACTAAAAGGAGAAAGAAGAAAGAGAAGATGGGAAAATATACTCACAGGTATCGTGAAAGATAGTAGTGATAGACAAGAGGAAGATTCAGATGGGGAGGTAAGTGGGCGTGAAGCACTGAGAACAAAACCCAAGAAATCCCCAGAAACACATTTGAGCAGCAGTGAAAAAGAATCAAAGGTGAAAAAGGTAAGGGAGACAGTAGGGAAGTCTTCCGCTCGTCATAAAGAAAGAGAAATTGCAGAGGAGAGAAAAGGAAAAAATAAGAACGAAAGATCAACTAAAGTCACATCTGCACAATCCGAATGCAGAGAGAAAGTGCAAAAGGAACGAAAAGGAAAAAGAGAGAAGGAGGTTTCAATAAGAGATGATTTTTCAGAAACAGAAGGTGACGATACACAATCAGACAATGAGAATGAAATGATGACAAAAGAATCTGACAATGAAACTTCGGCCTCTAGTAGCGGAGAAGAAACAGTGAATTTACTATTTCAAGGTGAAGTGAGGGAGAAAGCAGACAAATCAAAGGTGTCTGCCAGAGAAAAGAAATCAGTTGAGCCAAAAAGAAAAGGAAGAATAAAAGAGAAAAATCAACATAAAGAAAAACATAAGGGAGCTGGCGATGAAAGAGGCCAGTATTCGGATGGGGAGGTACACGAAACGCCTCCTCACAAATCAAATGAAGTAGAATCAGAAGATGGCAAAGGGATTAAAGAAGCACGAATAGGTAAGAAAAGAATGGCCCAATCAGTAAAGGAACACCTCTCCCTCAGTTCAACAAGAGAACAACAGATAGGGAAGAGAAATGCCCCAGTAGCTTCAACCAGAGGAAAAACGCATTCGAAGCAAGGCGCAAAACAGTCAGCGGAATCGAGAAGAGAAACAGGAGTTTCATCGACAAGGAAGACCACAGCTCTTCCTCTAGAAGAAGATATGCCTGGTTCCGATAGCGCTCAATATGACTCAGAAAATGACAAATCAGATGCAGACGGCAGTGAGAATGACAGAGACGGAGACTCAGAACAGAAGTCATCCAATGAGGAGGAAGAGGAGGAGGAAACATTTCCAAGTGAAGTAAGGGAGAAAGCTGACAAATCAAAGGTGCCTGCTAGAGAAAAGAAAGTTGAGCAAAAACGAAAAGGAAGAATGAAAGAGAAACAGACAGAGAAAGAAAAGCAAAGAAGAGCTGGTGATGAAAGAGGCCAGTCTTCAGATGGAGAGGTACATGAAACACCTCGTCACAAATTAAAGATATCGAAAGGAGTAGAATCAGAAGGTGGCAAACAGAACAAGGAAGCACAGAAAGGTAAGAAAAAAGCAATGAAAATGGCCCAATCAGTAAAGGAAAGCCTCTCCCTCCGTTCAACGAAAGAACAGCAGAAAGGGAAGAGAAATGCCCCGCTTGATGAAGCAGCTTCGACCAGAGAAAAGTACCTCAAAACGCATTCAAACCAAAGCACAAAACCACCGGAATCGAGAGAAACAGGAGTTTCATTGACAGGGAAAACAAAGAAAACCGCAGCTCTTCCTTTAGAAGACGACACGCCTGGTTCAGGTAGCGCTCAATATGACTCAGAGTATGAGGAATCAGATGCAGACGGTAGCAGTGAGGATGAAGAAGACAAAGACTCAGAACAGAAGTCATCAAATGAGGAGGAGGAGGAGGAGGAGGAGAGGAAACAGAACATGATGACGAGTCTTCTGCTGCCGCTATCACTAGCGAAGAGGAAGTGCAGACGAGAACCAATGAAAAATCACTGAAAAGTGAGTTCACGGCTTCTAACGAGAAACGAAGTAAGAGAGCGAAAGGAGGCTGGGAAAAGAAAAGAAGTAAAAGTCGAAGCAGCTGCGGATGTACCAGACATACCCAGAGAATCAGTCCCTGGTGGTAGGGGCAGGGACCGAGAGGAACACGACGTTCAACCAAAGAAAAAGGGAAGGAGAAGGCTCAGGGAGAGTGGTACGAGTCCTATAGCCCAAAGGTAGCTCCTCCCCCTCCACTTCACAGGAGGAAAAGCAACAGGAGTCTGACCCCAGAGGACAACGGAGGAAGAAGGAACGTGGAACAGGATACAAGAAAGAGAAGAAGGAGAAGAAACAAGGAGAAACAGACAAGCCACCCAGTTCCTCTGAGACTGACGACTCCTCACCAGAGTGCGACATGGCCCAGAAGTTGTCCAAAGCGGACGGCAAGAAACTCAGGAAAACGTTCCGCCAGTTTTTCGGTCACCTCTGCTGCGAGATTACCAATCCTGTTCAAGTCGCGGCTCAACTGCAGAAGAAAGGCGTGATATCCATTTCAGTGATGAAGGACATGATCATGTCTCCGGAATCTCAACAAGCCAAGACCATTAATTTGGTTGGTGCGCTCGACAAGAAAATAAAGTCGCATCCTGACCGGCTCTTCCTGTTTATCGAGGCACTGCTGGAGAGCAGTACTCCACAGCTGCAGGAAGCAGGCAGAGAAATGTCGAGAAAAGCCGGTAAATAAAACTGTATGTTTGAATAACAGACTTTAGGCAGTGAAACCTTTACTTGCAGGTGAAGTCTGTCCCGACAGAGAAGTTGCAAAGTTCCCAACTCCCTTTAAAACTGGGACTTCCTCATCTGACACAACAGGTAGGCATAACGTTTTGCTGTAGTATATATACTGTGTTACGGCTTTCCTCTGTACTATGTGCAGGAAACAAAGGGGAGGTACTGCCCAACAAAGCCAGAGTACGTCAACTCAGGTAACCCACTGAGTATAGGAGGTGAGACTACAGTATTGTCGCTGGAAGTAAGTCAGTCTGCACCGCAGTTGAACCCAGTCTTGGCTATATACAAAGAATACCTGAAGTCCTATTACAATGCTAGAGCCCTAGCTCCAGCAGACAAGTACCTTCCCACTCTCAGTGTCCCCTACATCAACCTAGCCATGGTCGGTAGAGGGTACTGCGGCCCCTGAGCAGAGGGATGAGTTCACTAGACAAACGCTGCATGGAGGGGTAGACCAGATCCTCCAGAGTAAGAAACCTCTTAACATTAAAGACCTGCTGGTGCCAAAAGACAGTGGTAGGCCAGTCAGGTTCATTCTGGTGGAAGGTCCTCCAGGAATTGGTAAGAGTACCTTTGCCTGGGAGGCGTGTAGGAGATGGGACGAGATAGAAAGCCTCAGAGGCTACCACACTGTGGTGCTGCTCAAGTTGAGGGAAAAGTGGGTCTTGAATGCCACATCACCTTCTGACCTCTTCAGATACCCTCCTGATCCTGAATTTAGTAAAGCGATTGCAAAAGCATTGAATAGTTCCCATGGGCATAACCTCTTGCTGATTTTAGACGGATTCGACGAAGTCTCTCACAGTTTCCATGAGAACTCTGTCATAAAAAGTATCTTGTGCAGGCAACTCTTGCCAGAATGTACCATCATCCTAACTACTAGGCCATCCGCTAAGCACACGCTCCGAAGCGTCTGCCAGCCTCGAGTTGATAAACACGTAGAAATCATCGGGTTCACAGAGGAAGATAGAGTGAGGTATGTCACTGAGGTCTTTAGCGAGGAACCAGAGCTTCAAGTGAATTTCTTAAAGTACATGTTTCTTGTCCCTCACATAAAGTCAATGATGTACATTCCACTCAACTGTGCCATTATAGCACAAGTCTATTACGAGTCTCAGAGTAGCCGCCACCTCGCTATACCAAGAACAAGAACACAGCTGTACAAGGCACTCACTCATTCTCTTCTCGTCAGACACATGAAGATGAAAGACAGCAATTGCGAGTATTCATCAATGCTTCCAGAAGGTCTAGATGGAACTCATATGGATAGGTTTAAAATTCTGGCAAAGTTTGCTTTCGATAGCTATCACAAACGTGGGTCAAGGAAGGTAACATTTTTCAAGGAGGATATCCCTGAGGGATTAGTTCATTTCGGGTTCATGAACGAATCCACTGAAATGTATGCTAGCAAAGGAATGGGGCGAACATTGTCATTTCTCCACCTCAGCCTACAGGAATACCTGGCAGCTTGGCACCTAGCTAAAAGCTACAGCATTGAGTTTCAGGTGGCTTATCATTGGCTGTCTGTGAGGACAGTAGCTCCCAGACCCCCACCTCCTCCACCCACTCAGGGTCCACCTCCACCATCTTTTTATAAGCACATGAAGAAGAAACTCCTTCACTCCCACATTCTCCACATCCTCCTCACACACAGAGTTAAAACAACTTCTCCAGCACGATCCCTCCTCGTACACAGAGCATCAGAGTGTGACAGGAACCACTGGGAGTTCTCCAGTCATGACCTGCGGTCTCATCCCACAGAGTTACCACCATGAGCTTCAAATCCACATCATCCATTTTTTGCTGCTAGCACACAGACGTTCAAAAATTCTCCATCTCGTCGTCACAGAGATGTTAGTAAACATATGACAGCTATGCTCTTTCGTACTGCCTGCACTCCTCATATCCATTGTCTCTGTAGTTATTTACATCAGCATGAAAGTGATTTTCACTGGGAAACATTTGTCAAAGGACTTGATGATCACTGCAAAACCACTACACCAAATGTCACGCAACTTGAAGTGGAACTATATATTGAACCACGTGAGGATGAAAACAAGTGTCTATCTTGGCTAATGAAATCCAAGCTTGTTAAACTTAAACAAGTAAGAAATATATTCAGATGTATTTCCAGTGCTCATGTTAATTATTTACAGTCACTTGTTGGTGTTGAAATACTAAAGATCCATTCTGATTCAATTCAATCTTGGGAGTGGCTGCCAGTGTTACAGTCCCTCAGTGATTTAAAATATTGCACATTTCCAGCGGAGAGGAATGCACTCCTCCACCAACCAATCTACTTCACTGGATAGTTGAACAGAGACTGACAGAGATTGTGGTTGATATTAAATTCCCACCCACCAGCAATCGTCACAGTTCAACAGTTATGCTGGTTGATTTTTTACCAAAATCAGTTCTGAGAATGAATCCAATTACTGAAATGACGTTGTGCAACGTTGTATCTCGTGAGACCATGGCTGGTGTCCGGAGCATCTTACAGCACTGTCCCAGTCTTACCACATTGGAGCTAAGGGGAACCAGACTGGGCTATGATGGAATCATCTACATATGTAGTGCACTTAGAAATAATACAACGTTAAGACATCTCGTGATTCATGAAGATCTTCAATTGCCACTTTCCAGGAAGGAAACGAACCTCAGTGAGACCTCTTCTTTCTCATCCATGGAGAGAGTTCCTCTGCCAGGTAAGACTACCTGCACTGACTTTCTTCTGGAACTAAACGACATTCTCAAGGACAACACTACTCTGGAAGAGATGAACATCCAATCTGGATTATTCCTCCCTCTCTCTGCTGGTGAAGACAGGAAGTATTGTCAGTGGACAGGACTTGGACCTCTTCAACAGTTCAATGTGGGAGCTGTCCGTAGTGGCACATCTCCTAATCTCAGGAGATCATTCTCATCTTCAGACCTAACTCAGCCACAGACTCAACTCTTCTGGGACAGATTTTTCGGTGCATCTTATTCGCGAAAAGCACCATTTGTTGATTTCAAGAAGCTATTTTCCAAGAGGAAGGAGAAAGGAAAGAATTTATGCTCTCTTCCCTCATTCACTGCTCCAGACACTGAAGTTCTACGGTCATTCTCTGGTCTAGACCCTCGTCTCAAGGAGTGTCTGGAGATATCTCATCTCCATCAATATGTGGAGAGACTCAGGAAGACTTACATTAGAATTTTGAAGGAGGTTGCAGATTAATTGTAGATGTTGGACCTTCCCGCACTTTCATAGCAACTTGCTACAAGTTATACAGCGACCTGCAAACCTACAGCAACCTTCATACCTAACATCACATCTACTGCAACCTGATTTTTTTACAACATCTACATCAACCATCATATCTACAGCGACCATCATATCTACAACCACCACCATTATCTACAGCAACCTGAGTATCTACAGCAAACATCATATTTACAGCAACCTACCTATCTACAGCAACCATCATATCTGCAGCGACCTGCAGGCCTACAGCAGCCTGTACAACAACCTACATACCTACAACAACCTTCACACCTTCAACAACATGCATGTCACCATTCATGTCTACAACAAGCTACGCATGCACAGCTACATACACATGTGCCATCAACAGCTGAGTATCATCAAGAAAAAGAACACCTTGAGCAAAACTATGCACAAAATTCACCATGTGGGGAGACTTAGAGGGACTTACTTTGGAATGTTGCAAGATTTACAGATAGCTATGTTATACACCTTTACAACAAGTGCAGCAACCACCAGCAAATTACCAGCATATTATTATGTCCACCAACCAACTTACCTCCAGCAACCTTCACACTTACAACAACCTTCATACCTCCAGTAAAATTCATACTCAGGACACAAACCTACATACTGACCACAACCTGCAACCTGAATTTGATTTCATCGCAGATCAGATTTCAGAAACCTTCACAACCTAACAACTTTCCAACCTTCATAATCACAACTGTGCACCTACTGTATACTATAATTATTGTTTACATCAACATTATGCTAATGAAAGTGAAATGCGCAAAGCGAAGCAAGCAAACCATGCCATCTTTCATTGCCATTGGTAATGACAGCACACAACAGATATCCATAATTCATAATTGCATATAATCAATGGCGAAAGCAAAAAACTGATTTCTCAAACCACTACACTATACTATAGCTACAGTAGCTATAGTATAATGGTAGAAGTTATTAGTTGTCAGCATTATTAACCCTGTCTGTGTGTGTGTCTATTACTCTACATCTCACCTCTCGAATGTCTGTTCGTTACAGAAACGATACCATCTACCCAACGGGCGACGAAGGTCAGAAAGTATGTGGGGGTTTCTCTGAAAATGCTCCGTTGCAGAGCTAGAGCGTTTCCAGCATTGTACGGCTAATGCCGGTAGTTGCCATTTTATCACTGGCGGAAAATGCGCATGCGCTTATATTTAGCACAGTGAAGGCACAAGAAGTCACAACGAATGGCGTGTGTCGACTCTCGCGTGCTATCTATAATATACTACTATAGCTAGCCCGTGTCAGACTCTCTGCCATACCTACCAACCCTCAGATGAACCTTTGCTTGAGAAATGTGTAAAATTTGCTTGATTTGGAGCATTTTTGCTTGAAAATGCATTCAAAATGTATGGGCATCGTTAGCACAAAAAAGAGGGATTTGGCGATTTTTTGGAGGGATAGGCAGTATTTTTGCTTGATTATCAAGCAAAAAGCGGGATGGTTGGTAGGTATGCTCTGCGAGCTACTTCGCCGAGGGTTTGCACTTTAATTATTTCTAGACACAGTTCTTGCAGTATGGTCTGCCCAACTTGGCAAAGAAGCTCCCTCCCTCCAGAGGATTCCTGCAGCTCTGAGAGAGAAAGAGGGAGAGAGGGAGAGAAAAAAGGGAGGTTACAATGAAATTATCATGTGTCTTTGCTCAGAATGGGCATGATGAGTCAAGAGTTACTAGAAACTCTTATGTCAGAATGTCTGAACGTAGTATACCACTGACCATCTATATATTAATCTAGTTTCTCATCCAAGTCAGATGATTCTCTCCAAATTTGAGATGGAAAAGTTAAGAGAAGTTTTCAACGGTATTTCTCGGCCGCAGATTGTCACATCTCACCACTGCTTCCCTTTCTCCATCCATACAGGCCTCCTCAGTAGGTGCATATTCTGTGTTGTCTTGTTGCCCTGACTCTGCTATGCCATCAATAAACCCAGTCGAAATAGCAACCTTTCTTCAAGCAGAGGGCCTTCTGACCTACAAGGTAATTGTGACATCTCCAGCCTTAAGTATGTTCTCGTATAAAGCTCAAGAAACATTTTTCCACAATCTTTTTTCCTGGTAGCTATGACTGTAGTTCCATTTGGTCGTTTGGTTTTTTCCTCTGTAGGTATTTATAGACTTGCCTGTTTTTCTGGGAGAACACCCTAAGATGTCTTGAATTGGCTACTTTGTGTTTCTTTGCTTTATGGAGCTTATGAACAACAAATTGCAATTCTAGAAAGTCAATAATGAGAATGTCTTCCCAGAATGTGAATGGTTAAGCCAGAGAGCTACATAGCTTTAATTGTGCCAATCATCAACATAAAGCTGAACTTGTGTAGGGGAGGCCTGTTTACTTGGTTCTCGCACTAATCTGATCCCAATGTTGATACAAAAATCACCATTATTGGGATTTGCAAATTTCTATGCACATGCTGGAAGCACACATTGTTCTAACCATGTGTTTAGTCCTAAGGAAATTCAATAGATTCTCTTCTTCCCTGAGAGAGCTCTTGTGTGTGTGTGGCTAGTGGCTATGAATGTCGATGTTCCACATTCATGAGCCCCACCCCACGTTTGTCGCCTCCGTCCACGCGCGCGAGATACGCCCATTTCTCTGCATCGGCTCAAGAAAGTGTTTTGATGCATTTTTGGATCTGACTGGTTGATTGCGTGAGTGACCACTATTGTACCAACCTATTCTGCCCTTATCTGGAAAATACTGTTAGTTATTACATACAGGCAGTATCAATCTAGCCTGCACGCGGCGCGGTGTGCGAAAAAGGGGGCGTGCCTGCTCAACACCAATGGCCGCTAGAAGAAGGCGCTGCGATACTTGGTCCAACCAGGCCTTGAGCGATAAAGACTTGAGAGACGTAATAAATGAGCTTCATCCACTTGTTCACAAGTATAAGCTTTTTGGCATACAGCTCGGGGAGATAGAGTATAGTGACATAAAGAGAATAGAAGCAGAATGTACTCAATCCAGTGACCGTTTGCTTGAAGTAATTTCTCTTCGTTTGAAAAAAACTAAAGCCCTCACATGGGGAGATATAATCAGTGCTCTTAAATCCCCAAGTGTGGATGAGAGTCAGATAGCAGAGGGCATACGTAAAAGGTATGGAAGCCTAACAAGTGAATCTGAGAAACTGTCAGAAAAGCCACAAAATAAATCATTTACAAGTGAAACTCTGCTCAAAAGGACTCAACAAAAAGTTGAAATAGTTAAGAAGCGTTCAGAACCAGAAAAAGGAAAAGCCACACATGAAGCAAAAAGCTGTGAAAGTAAAGTCCAACTAAAAGGTAGGGAAAGAAGTAGTCAAGTACGCAAAGAATTATCAGAGCAAAGAGCACAAAAAGAAGTGCCAGAAAAGTCTGAAAGTGAATCGTCTGCATCAAGTAGTGAAGAAATAGTAAAAGCAAACAAATCTGAAACACATTCAGAAGATTCCTCAGAACAAGAGCAAAATTCAGATGAGGAGGTAAGGGGAAAAGAATACCAGAAAACCTCAGAGCAAACCACAGGAGATGAATATGCTTCTGAGAGTGAAACAGAAGTGAAAGAAAAACAACAAAAACCAAAGGGTCTCAAAGTGAATATGGAAAGCAAAAAAGGGACCAGCAATGTATGGCAAGTGATACTGGTAACCGACACAAGAGCAGTGAAAGAGATGCTCAAAAACGGAAGCAAAAAGTGTCAAAAAAGAGTGAAATTCAATCGTCTTCAATATGCGGTGAAGATGAAATGGTAGTTACAGAGGAAAAGCTGGCAAGTCACAAACAGCAAAAGAAATGCATAGCAAGGAAGCTGGTCGTCAAAAAGAAAAGCTACGGCTGAAACAGCTCATGTAGCAGAAGAGCAGTATTCGAGATGAGGAACTGTCATACCCATAAAGTAAGAAATAGCAAGAGCGTCAGGAGATCTAAAATAAGATTTCCTCTGGGGAAAGGCAATCGAGAATGAGTACAGAAGCGGAAAGTGAGAAGAAACGCCGTACAGAAAGTAGAGGAGTAAATGCAGGATTCTAATGATACCCAGAATCTGAGGAAGGATATGTAGAAAGAAAGAACAGTTAATCTGAATCTGAATCTGTCAGGTACTCCACAGAAGCAGTACAAAAATCACGAACAAGGCAGAAATCAGCTCAGCTCCACTAAAGGTAAGGTCACGTGATCGATCAGAATTATGAAGAAGAGCAGCGCAAAGCCTCACAACTAAGACACCCAGATAATCGTCTGCAGAGGGTGCAGAAGATAGTGATGAGGGGGAAGGGACAAGATTCTGATGATCCAGAGGTACGCGAAAGACTAAGCTCATAAACCCCAATTGGAATCTGACGATGAGTCTTCTTCTGCCAGAGTACAGTGAAGAGAGAAGTGAAGTCACAAAGTCACGACTGATGTTACAAAAGGAAAAATACAATCAGAAAAGGCCCAAAGTCATCTGAGAAAGAAAACAAGATCCCAGAAAGTAAAGCACGCCTTGAAAATCAGTTCAATGAAGAGCATTTTTCCATCCACGCATCCTCTGATAAGCAGTCTATAAGTGGTAAGAGTGCAAGAAAAGAAAGATACATGGACACTGAAGATCGTTCTAGTTTAAGGGGCAACAAGCGTCCAAAAAATAGACTCAGTAACTACCGAGTCTCTACAGAGAACGCATGAGATGTTTAATCAGAGAGAAAAGAAAAATGAAAACCAAATCCAAAATGTCAGGGGACAGAAAGAGCTCAATGAAGTGACATAAAGATCAAGCAAGCAAGGAAGAGAAAATACCTGAGAGTAGATTCAGCTCAAGAAAGAACCACATAAACTGTAAACGAACCAAGAGAAATGAACGTATCATCAGAGTGAAACAGTAGCCACACCATCGTTCATGCACCACTCAGAAAAACTCTGAAGAAGAAGAATGGGATTCAGAAGATGATAGAGTGAGATGAAGAAGACAGCGCACTCAGACCAAACGCTCATCAAATGAAGAGGAGGGAACGGAACCTGTGCCGGTCTTCTTCTGCCACCAGTGAAGAGAAGTGAAGAAAAGAGCACGTGTAATATCAGGAGAAAGTATGAGGGAATACTCTACCACAGAAGAAACAGGTATCACAAGAAAAAGAAAGCAAAAGAGCGAATGAATCGAGATACGGTGCGGTGGGGACGAAGGCCAGGTGGACATAAAAAAGCACAGGAGAGGAGAGTAATAGCCTCCCACAGCCAGAGGTAGCGCACAAGAGACAGTCATAGACACAACAGGCTTCAAGGGAAGAGAAAGCTAAGGGAAAGGGAGGAAAGGGGTTAGGATTAGGTTAAAAAGGGAGACAAGTTCAAGGTCCACTGAGACCGATGGCTCTTACACTGAATTGCCATTACAAATCTCTGAGACTGAAAGTAAGGGTCTTAGAAATATTTTAAGAGGTTCTTGGACAGACTCTGCTTTACAATGAAGCGCAGTTGAACTAGCAACACATCTTCAGATAAAGAATCTCGTACCATACTCATTAATAATGCGCTACTGACATCTCCTGAATCAAGCAGGCAAAGGCCTATATATTTAGTTGGAAAATCTTTCAGAAACAAATAAAGTCACGTCCGCCAAATTATTTCAGTATAGTTGAGGTGTTCTGGCAGAATGCAGCCCAAAAAGAACCCCGGCAAGGAAATTTGAGGAAATAGGAACTACCAAACGGTTTAATGTTTCTGCCTCTATTATAATGCTTAGTACATCTGTAGGAAAGATTTCCTGAGAAGACAGCCTTTGGTGGTTGGTGAACAATTTCCCCTAAGAAGGCCTTGTGGAATTTCTGGTAGTTACTATTGATTATCCCTATATCATTAATTCATATGTTACTTTTTACAGGGAAAGGAAGTGAGACATAATTCAATACAGTAGTAAGTGGGACACCTGTACCCTGCAAACCAAGTGGTACATATTCATCTGAGACAGTAAGTAGTCAGTACCACACTCAGGTTAGTCCAGTGTTGGCAAAGTTATAAGCGCTTGGTACCGCAGTCTTGTTACAAATGCTAGAGTCTTAGCTCAAGCAGACAAGACCTTCAAACCCTAGATGTTTCCTTTACAGTAATATTGCATGATTAGAAGGGACACGCTCGACATGAGGGAAAGAGAGTGAGTTTACAGAAGAACACTGCATGGGGGAGTAGACAAGATTCTTGAAAAAAAAGATCACAATTAAAATTGAAGATTGTTGGCCTTTGAAGGCACGGTAGAACATGTCAGGGTAGCGCAGATGAACGCATGGTGATGCCCTTCATGGAAAAACGACTCCTACTGCTGTCTGAATATCTTAAGGTCATAGGGGTCGATTAAGTATGTGTCGAGGCACATCAGAAGATAGAAGCGAGCGGCAGGTTCATCTGGTAGAAGGTCCTCCAGGAATAGGGAGGTTACCTTTGCCTGGGACGCAGCAGGAGATGGGATGGATAGCAAAGCCTCAGAGCTACCCACACTGTGGTGCTGTTAGGTTGAGGGAAAAGGGGGTCGTAAAGGCAGCATCACTCTCAGATCTTTTGAGATATCCATCTCACCCTGAATTCAGTAATAGAATAGTAAGAATGGTTAAATTACAAGGGGACGAAAAGCTGCTATTTGTTTTTAGATGGTTTTGACGAAAAGTCTATCACAGTTTCCAGGAGAAATCTGTTAATAAAAGCATTCTATGCGGAACTCTTGCAAGAATGTACCACATTTCTCACTACTAGACCTGTGGCCAAATCCACGCATAGAAAGATTGCCAGCCTATTAGTGATAAGCAGTAGAAATTAGTGGGTTCACAGAGGAAAGAGAGAGTGAGTAGGTATATCCACTAAGGTCTTAGCAAGGAACCAGAAGCTTAAGGTGATTTCTGAAGTACATGTTCTTGTCCCTCACATAAGTCAATGATGTACATTCATCAACTGTTGCCTTATAGCACAAGTCTATTACGAGTCTCCGAGTAGCCGCCACCTAGCTATACCAGAAAAGAACACAGTGTACAAGGCCTCACTCTTATCTTATTGTCAGACACATGAAGCTGAAGGAAAGTGGTTATGAGTATCATCCATGCTTCCTGAAGGTTTTTAAACAAAGAAATATATGACCAGTTTAAGGATTTGGCTCAATTGCTTTTGACAGCTATCACAAACATGGGTCAAGAAAGGTAATGTATTCAAAGAAGATATCCTGAGGCGATTAGTTCATTTGGGTTCCTGAATGAATCATGAAATGTATGCGGGCAAGGAGTGGAGAGAACATTCTCATTTCTCCACCTCAGCCTACAGAATACCTGGACGCTTGGCAACTTGCTAGTAGCTAAGCATGGAGTTTCAGGGTGGCTTATCATAGGCTGGCTGTAGAGGCTAGGTTAGACGACTATAGTTATGAATGTGAAGATGAAGATAGTTTGAATGTGAGAAGAATTAGTTATTGAATGTGAAGACGAAGAACTTCTACAACACTATGGTCCGAAGATTCATCACATATTATTACAAAGGTGATGC
>CASHTH010003862.1:0-47585 GCA_030341885.1 Geodia barretti | reverse complement strand
AATACCACTAAGGGAGTTTTCCAGTGGTATGTCAACAGTCTTATAGGTCTTGTAGAAAGCATGTGATTTATTCATCAAGGAAGCTAGTGTGGAAGCTAAGTGCCAAGTCTTTACCACTGTTTGTCGTGGTGTGCATGTGTTCTTCACAATGCATTATGTGCTTTTCACATGTTCGATATTGCATGCTTGGCACTTTCACGTTGCATCCTATAATACCCACCACGCGAAAAGCGGCACCTTCAGACTCCATTAGCTGATCGAAGAAGTGTTGCAGTGCTACGATATATACACAACAATTATTTTCTACTCCTTAGAAGAGTCCAGTACTGATGAAGGCTATTGGCCGGGAGATAGTTGGAGCCGTCGCTTCAGCCATTGCCAAACCCACGGAGTTCTAAGGAAAAGGACTTATGACCTTTTAGAAGACGGGTTGGAACGCGGTGTGAAATGAAAGCTTTGGTGTTGGTGGTTTCGTTGTGTTAGGTTTTAGATGCAGAGGCGTCTGAAGCGGGCATCACTCGCAGAGAAAAAGCGGTGCAAAAAGTACTTTCAGCAGTTTAACAGGGAAAGAAAGAGGTGTACATGCTATACAGAGTGAGTAACTATAGTAGTAGATATATAGCCTCCTATGGGCTTCTGCCCTTGGTCTCTGTCTGTGTGATAGGGAGTTGGGGTCCAACTGCAAAAAAGGGAGCTATGGTGGTGGACGGGTGAGCTTCCGTAGTACGACTATTCAAAAGATCAGTTCATCGCAGTGGTTAAATGTAGACACCCTTTCAAGCACTTAGTGAGCTAATATTTATAGCCGTTAGAATCTTCAATGCGCTCTTCTCTCTATCATCTCTTACTCCTCTACTGGAATTCGTCCTCTTCCACCATCTAGTGACAGCTTCCTAGCTGGGCTAATTGGGCTAAGCAGCTCCAATTCCCAATTGACGTAATAAAAAGTAAGTTCTTCCAACCCTATCTACAATAGAGTTGCTCTGTGTGGGGGAGGCAGAGTCGAAGGATGACCACGAAGAGTAAAAAAATAGGGAATGACACAAGTTAACAGTCTATGCAATAAATCCAATAAACTGTATTTGAAGGAGTTTCAAACACATAGGAGGAGTAGTGGTGGTGTGGGTTTGTGTGAGGGTGTTGTTGGGGGGTTTGGGCTTGGGGGGGGGGGGGTTGTGGTTCGTTTGTTGTGGGGTGGGGGGGGGGGGGGGGTGTTTGATTGGGGGTGGTGGTGGTGGGGTGGGGGTGGTGGGGGTGCGGGTGGGGTGGAGGTGTGTGGGCGTGTGTTAGGGGGTGGGGGGAGGTGGCGGGGGGGAGTGGGGTGTATGCGTGTGGGGGTGTGTTTGTGGTGGTTGTGGGGTTGTTTGGTTGTTGGGGTGT
This sequence comes from Geodia barretti, assembly GCA_030341885.1. NCBI lineage: Eukaryota > Metazoa > Porifera > Demospongiae > Tetractinellida > Geodiidae > Geodia > Geodia barretti. The sequence continues at coordinate 46,205 of CASHTH010003862.1, read as the reverse complement.
TGTAGTGTGGTGTGCAAATGGCATTACTGGACGTTTGCAACACAAGTATCAACCCTTTTAACGCAACATAAGTACCAGTAGCAATAACCTTATCATCCCCCTTGCAAGAGGCAGTTACATGGTATACCTTACATCCCCCTTGGTAAGAGGCAGTTACATGGTATACCTTACATCCCCCTTGGTAAGAGGCAGTTACATGGTATACCTTACATCCCCCTTGGTAAGAGGCAGTTACATGGTATACCTTACATCCCCCTTGGTAAGGAGGCAGTTACACTCCCGTAGACCTTACATCCCCCTTGGTAAGAGGCAGTTACATGGTATAATCTTACTGTCTTGTGTGCTGTGTTTCCCCAAATAGACATTGAGAACAGAAGGACCAGCCGCACTATATCGAGGTTTCATTCCAGCTTACCTCAGACTAGGGCCCTGGAACATTATTGTATCCTTATACATCCTACAATGTGTGGTAGATTTACCTGCACACTTGAAATTTTCATTCGTTAGCTCTAGCTACAGTGGTGTTTCCTTAACAATTGACTTAGTTTTTTGTCACTTACGAAAAGTTAAAACGGGTGTTCTAAAGATTCAGCTGAGCAATCACTTACCAAGACCAGTTTCACAGGATTATAATTACACAAACACTCCAAGATTTATTCAGTCATTTTTGTTATTCTTATTTATTGCAGCAGCACTTTACTTGTGTGTCATTTTATCGCCTATCATTAGTGTGTTGACAATAATGTCTATAAATCTACTCATGAGATTCAGTAGCTTGCCAGAATGGCAAAGTCAACAAGCTATAATGAAAATATTTTCTCTGTTGTATATATATCCCTTCGCAATGAGAAAACTTGCTTTCTATGCCGTATAATTGGACATGCTGTAAACTGAGGCTGCACTAAGAAGATTATTGTGTGTATGTCAAATGCTGTCCTCCTTTGTCCGATAAGATGACGTTTGGTAGACGCTTGCCTCTCTGGTTTTCTTGATCCCTATTGAATACTCAGTGACCTTGGGCTTCATCCTCCACTGCATCATAGCTCCCTGTAATAGTATCATTGTAACAGTCTAATGTTGATACATGTAGCCCGAGTCATGGATCGGGGTGTGATGAACCTTGATTTCAGTCCATTTCATTCGCCACATGGTCTGGCGGTCACATCCAAAGACAAGAGCATAGACTGTGCCTAAGTTTGGATTATTAAACATTGCCGCTATATACCAATTGCTTATTTAATGGACTTACCGTGCAGGGTGAGCGTCACAGAGTGCATGAACCAGAAAAAGAAGTTTTCTGGTGCATCTTCAGCCTCATATCCAAATGCATATCTGAGTCTGAAGCATATATACAGAGCTCGGGATTGGATGCTTCATATAGATAGGTTGTACTGAATAATGTCCTTCAGAGCTGTATATTATACTATGGAATATAAGTATAGCTATACCTGTTGATGGATGGGAAGATGAGGATAGCAATGTATATCAGTGGAAAGAACATGAGAGGCCTGATTTCCTCCTGCCACAATTTCTAAAGAGGTCATGCATGAGTTAGCTAATTGAGTGAGGATGAATATCGTTACTATACCATTTGAATATCGTTTGAACGATCGTGACCTTCATATCGATGTCTCTGCAATTATGGGATATAACACTGAAGTACAGGTCGGTGGTAATGTAACACACTGGACTTACGTTTTTACGGACAAATGCATAAGCAGTAGCTATCATGCAGAGTAGGACTATGCAGGAGATCCAGAACGGCACGTAGAACCTGAACACATTGATAAGATTTGGGATGAACAGTATGATCAAGAGTGAGTGTGAACTGTGTGATCAAGTGTAGGCGATGCTGAGCAATACTATGCATGATGGTGAGTTATGAGGTTAGCTATACATCTTACACAGAGAACTGCATTGCAATGCCAGGAGAATAGGGCTCTCCGTTGTCTGTTGATCTGATCCAGCTAAGAGAAAGAGGGAGAGAATTATAATCTCAACTGTGTACTGGGAACATTATGTGTCCTACCACCACAGTCCAGCAGGTCCGTATGTGCTCTTGATGAAAGGGATAAAACTGATGGTGAGGGAAATTGCAAACACAACGATGAAGAAAAACCTGCAGAGAGAAATGAGTGTTTAGAATTATCACGGAATGATAATCTTTGGCCGTACTTTTCAAATCTTTCTCCCGTGCGTGAGAAGACAGCAGTCAGGAAGACGTTGAAAGTGATACAGCACACCCACAACAAAGACACCCAGTCTCAAGTAATGAAGACAAACATCAATCAATTCACAAGGAGTGTTGAGGTGTTAAAAAACACTTTTTTCTCTTACCGAAAAAGAGAACCCAGTAGCCTTGAAAGATGCAGAAACCTTCAAAGGATGCCTGGCCCTCTCGAGCATTCCTCGCAACGTGGTAGTCGCCCTGTCGCATTGATTGGTTTGTAAAGCATACACTTGAGCAAATCGTGGAGGATTCTCTAACCATTACATAGCCAATGGCTTGGAATAAAGCAGAAACGCTCAGGTATAGGATCAGTCGCTTCAATTGCGGATAAAAATGGTATATATATAATTATAATACATGAAATCTCATAATTTTTCAAACCTGTGGGAAAAATTTATACTTTTTGAAGAGGATAATGACAGTTATGATGAAGATGCTGCAAAACGGTGCGACCAAAAAAATAATTACGATTCAGTAAAGTTTGTGTATATACCAGCAGAGAATGGAGATGATCCCTACAGCTCTCCTGAACCCGAGGATTACATCCTGTGTATTGCAGTAGTAAAAAATTACTTAGCTCTGTAGCTGCTAGCGAGGCTTCTGTTATTTTCTGCACAACTCACGCATTTTAGGTCCGAAGAGAAGAGCGGGCTGCAGTCGTTAGTCGTCGTCTCGTTGGAAGAGTAATTCGCACTCATGCTGCGGAAACTCACACGCCCTTGCACAAAAGCACGCTAAGTGGGTGCAAAAAAACTGGGCTGCAGCAGATACGCCCCCCGGATCACATGAGAAGTCACGCGATCGATCGCAGTTTTCTCTCGACGGCAGACTAGACGGGACGACGATGTCGGTGGAGAGTGGGGGAAGCCTGGCCGCAAGTGGGAGCCCGAGCAACTCGCTCTCCATGGCCGCTTCCCTCGGTGCCTCCACCACTAGAACCGCTGTCCGGAGCACGGCGATGGGAGTCGCCTACGAGGCTGGAGACCCGCGGGCTCGTAGCCCCGAGCGCACGCCAGCCACCGCCTCTGCTCTTCTGAGAACCGTGAAACAAGGCGTAGAGAGCGAGGAGGAAGGCCGGAAGAGACGAGGAAAGGGAGGAGGAGGGGGAGGGAAGAGAGAAAAGACCAACGGAAAGTTTCTGAACGCCAACAAGCAGCTGATGAAGAAAGGTATACTGGAGTTTGAGTCTCGCGCGGGAGACAGCGACCGCTCTTCGACGCTCCCCCACACCTCGACTTCACCACAACACAACAACTTCAGACCTCTCTCTGTCTACACCACAAGTCCACCCAATACCCTCTCGGCAGATGCCACCCCGACTGATCTCAGACCTGGTGTCCTAGTAGCAGGGCCAGGAGGGAGCATGCGTCGAGTCTTCCGAGACCAGTCACCCACCGATGTCCTCCCGTACCCTGGAAACTCTGTCCAACTCGCCTTCTCCCCCGACAGCGGCTACGGAAACACTCCAGACGGTGTGAGACACTCTGACCAACAACCCCAAGCAGCTAATACTTCTACCAATGCCCTGAATCTTCCTCGAAATGGAAGTTCAAGTCGCTCTAACTCTGAGAGGACGAGCAGTTCGGATAGTGTTGGAGTGACTGTGACCATCGACTCTGGTGTATCATTCTGCGGTGCAGACATGTCCGTCCCTCGCCCGGCGAAATTTCGAATCGGTGAAGCCGTCACCACTGCGTTTCCCGCCATTTCTTCCCCTCCTCTCCCTAGCAACGGTGGAACTCCGTTGGAATCTGAGACGGGCAGAGACAACCCAGCCTCTCCCTCTCATTCCCTCACTCGGACTGTCAATAAAACCCCTGGACATCTTATCTCCAGTGCAAACTCTCCTCGCCATTACAACTCATACTCTATCAATTTCCCTCTTTCGTCTGGCCCCAAAGGAGAGACACAAGTATTCCAGTTTAATCCACAGGTTACGACTTCATCGATGACGCATGGAGTCTCCACCCCTGCCCTCTCCTCCCTCCCCCCCACCAGCCCTCGTCACAAAAATCACCACACCCCCAACAACGATGATTATCGGAGCCGAGACAGGGAGGCCCCGGGTAATTCCAGACGTCAGACGTCTCCGGCACGAGATTTGAGAGATAGGGCTCGTCAGACGAGATCTCGATCGCAACCAATGGTCGCAAGCCTCAGTAAGCCCTCTCTTACATTAACCCTTATTTAACCCTTTCGTCTCCAGCACTGAATAAGCCGTCGCCAGATTCCCATAAGGACCGTTCCAGTGGAAGTGGGCAGAAAGACTATTTCCAAGTGACGGACGAGCTGTCTCGAGAGAACTCTCATTTCTCCCTCTCAGAGGCCCTTATCACCATTGTTGAGCAGGTATCTGTGGGAGATACTTCATTAGCATTAACGAATATAGATTGACATGTCATATGATAATTAGTGGCAAACTCATTAGCAAAAAAGAATAGCTTTTGCAATTTCAGTTTAAGAGCTCCCCCCACACAAGTTGCTTTGCAAAAGTTTGTGGACTGTTTGTATAGTTGACCAAGCAAGCTTTCTCTGCAATTTGCTGTTCTTATACGCCCCCCCCCCCTCTCTCTCTCTCTCTCTCTCTCTCTCTCTTCCTCAGTACAAGGCCAACACAACTGAAGCCAGACAGGAAACACTTCGAGGCGAGCGAGACCAGCAAGCCACACCCCCTCCCGATCCAATGGACGCAGCTCCGAACTCTGACCTCTACACGACCTCGCCACCCCCGAGATCGTGGGGCTCTCTCTCCTCTATTGCCACCGAAGGTCAGTGGTAAATATAGCAGCAGTGTCTATTTATAGAAGTAGATATGTAAGATGTTCAACTGTAGTATAATTATATTATACACACATTCTGCGTGTGCAGATTCAGTGGACAAGTTCTCCCTGCAAAAGTCGACTCCAAAGATCAGTCTGGTTGACCTCATGAGGAACGCTGGCAGCGCTGTCCAGTCTGCAGAGTCAACTGCTCAGAGACTACTTCAGTTTATTGCCGCACAGTACTCTGGAGTCGAGTCAGAGGACATTGGAAACAGTTCCACTGTAAGGCCGCGAGATATGCAACAACTTATTGTATCAGACAAAGCTGGATACATACTTGTAATGTATGGGTATGATGGGTGGCCGTCTTCAGTGGATACTTATTGAACACAATCGTTGGGAGAACTTGCATGCAGCCTCTGTTGCATACATGCAATAGAAATGCTCTCTATTTCACTTGCATGGTCCATCACGCCCCATACTTTTGCAACCTTGTCTCATGCAACGTTGCTGTCATGGCCTTTATATAGTCCACTGACTTCCACTGTCAGTGTATACAGCGGCGATTGTGTCACAAATACTTGTCCAGCACACTATCCAGTGGTGTATTAAGTGGAGTGGTGTATTAACGGTCGTAGGTGCTGACCCTTCCAGTTGATTTCCTCTGTTCACTGAGACAAGATGAAGACCTCCAGAAATCTGTGACTACAGTAGGCCTCTTTTACAGACATATATACGAATAGCAATCAAAAAGTTTTTTTGCATTCCCTCTCCCTCCAGTCCAATCCACCCACTCGAGGCAGCAAGGATTGGGCTCCGCCTCGTGCCCAAATCATCTTCCACATCAAAACTCCTCAAAGGTGAGATTCTATTGAGACGTGGCATAAATTTTTGCACCTTACGAAATATCCCCTCCTGAGCCTCTCTCTATATAGTAAGGTTTTCTGTATATAGTAAAGTCATGATGATGTCACTATGATGTCATCCCAGGAATATTATGAAATATCCCCTGAAATATCCCCTGAGCCTCTATATATAGCTGTATATAGTACAGTGATAATGATGTCACTATGATGTCATCCCAGGAATATGATGAAGCACCTGGCGGCTCAGGGGTACCGGTGCACGGGGTGTGGCATGAGGCAAGAACCGTCCCAAGCACGTCATTTCCGGTTCTGCAACTACACCGGCAAGTACTTCTGCCAGAAGTGTCATTGCAAACGCTTCGTCCATCGTACCTGCCTATGTCCTGCATCGCTGGTCCTTTAAGAAGTATGTTCATCCCAATTATAATATATGTACTTTTTCAACACTGTTGCTGAGACGTCTTGTTGAATGAGTAAACCTTGTCTGTGGTAGTGATCCAGCTGGAATGCCAGAGTGTCATGGGTGTTTGAATCCCGCCCAGGGCAGCTCTTTTTTCCTTGGAAGAAAAGAGTTGTCCTGGGTTTCGTTATGCTTCCTTTGCCTTGACACAAGGAAAGTAGCAAACTGCGCTTTATTCCTACTTGATGTGCTTTTAATTCTTATCCTCAATTCACCAAAGTTCCTTCTCACACCATTATCGTCATGTCACCACGTGTGTGTGTGTGTGTATTGCAGGTATTACGTATCAAACTTTGCCCACGACCTGCTGGAGAGGATTCACTACGAACCAGTGTTTGATCTCAACAACATTAATCCCTCAGATCTACACCACTGTACCATTACTAGCCCAGGCCAGGGTAAGCTGACACTGTACACTTGCACAACTTACATAATATAGTAATTTCGTTGTAATGAAACGGGTCCTCTTTTCCAGGATATGAGAATGCAGTTAGTTGCCGTGAAAAAGTATCTAAAAACCTGTCGACAGGCACAGAGGTTCGGTGTTGAAGGAGTTAATGTGAAAAACTTGAGAAAAGTGTGTGTGTTACTCTTTCTGTCAGTTTGACTGCTACGTTCGATGGCTACATTCCATGGACTGCAGACGTGCACACGTACTCCATTGACGACTTCCTACAAGTAAGACACGCGATTGTGCAACATTTGATAAGAGTATGTCTCATTTCTCGCTCTCACGCAGATCAAGTTAAAACTACGATACCTCCGATCGCTACTGCAAGACTCTATAAAACACGTCAAATCTTGTCCCGTAAGTACCACCCTCCTTCCCCTCATCTTACTGGCTCTTTCTTCTCTATCATACGTAATGTAGTTGTGTCAAGGAAAGGGGTTTGTGTGCGAGTTCTGCAGCCAGTCTGAAATCATATTCCCCTTCGAACTGAAGAAAGTCGCCAAATGCTCACGTAAGCAAGAATATTTTAGAGATTGTTTGGGACTAAAATACTGATTTCATTTTCATTTTCACTTTCAGACTGCCTGTGCTGTTTTCATAAGGAGTGTTTCAATGGGCAGCCCTGTCCTAGGTGCATACGGATGAGGTGAGACGGTAGACAGAGAACAAACTATTATATGCAGTATATATACTATTATATATGTGAGCGCATCAAGTAAAAATAGGGGCTATGACACACAGGGACAAGTTTGAGTTTGTGAATGAATAGAGAATTTGCATTCGCGATATGGCGACAATTAGCCACACCAGAACCGCGCGAGAGCATTACGCGCACCGCGCATTGTGCTCTACGTAAGGGATTTCCCCTCCGCCCGTGTATGGCTCGTGCTATGCTCGCGTACACAGGGAAACATTAGAAATGTGGTGAACACCCTATTTTACTTGATGCGTTCACATATGACTTGGGTACAGTGGATGATGTTTTGCAAAAGCCATCTTCAATAAAATTAATGTCTTTCCTATCCGATTGATCCTACACCATTAAAGGAGTTTCCACTATACCAATGGGTATACTTCTTCCATTGCTTGTGCTGCGAAGCATATAATTTATGTTAACGTGTGGCTGATTCACATGCAGACAGAGAGAACGGAGGAGGCGAACGCAGTGCAATGAAGATGACCAACAAACTAACTAACACTGAATGTGAAATACAACGATTTCTTTTTTCTTGTGTGTGTCCACTGTGTGATTTATTTCGATTATTTATTGTGCCACCTTCACTGGGCATTCTTTTTTGTAATAAAAAACATGCAGGTTTTATTACATAATCATTCAATGTGAATTTTAAAAAATATATATAATTTTGAAACACAAAAGACACGCACACACACACAATGCAGAGAGAGAAACAGTTGCTCAAATCATCGGGAATTGTAGGACCAAATCAGTTCTTGGTTTTTCCACAACCCTTCATTTTCAACTGCCCCAGACCTACATTATTGCGAAAGAATATGCACCATACATTGAAGAACAGTTACCCGTCGTACAGGAGTGATTGTATACAACTTATTCAATGGATGAGAATGATTTTCTATTTGGTACTTAGAGAATTCTAAAGGTTTTACGTGTCCTATATTTGGAGGTTTTATATAATGATATCATACACTACCTGCAGAGGTGTGAGGTGACGTGTGCTAGAGCTCAAAGTGGCCACCATCACTGGAGGTCGGGAAATGATGTGCCTCGTCTGTCACCAGAGACTTTAGTTCACCCAGAGACGGCAGTCTGCCCGAGTCCAACTTTGACCACATCAGATTCTCTATATATAGTCCACACACGCACACAAAAGACAGACAACACGTGTTCTGACTGCCTAATAGGTGGCTGAGTCTTTTGAAGGCAAACTGTTAACTAAACTTTCTCTATAGAAACGCGGGTTTGAACCTCAAACAGTATACTTCAAAATGCTCTATAGTCAATATTCACAATATGTATGCATAATCCCAGGTAGGCAACAAATGTGTCAGTAAGAGATGCTGGCTATGGTAGGTGACGTACCATTCAGATAGACCTCAAAGGCACCTGTGGACAGGAGTTGCCCCTCAATTTGCCCGCCAATCACAAACAGGAGAATTATTGCAGTGAATTTGTTCTCCTGAGCCCACATGTACATAGAAGGTGGCTGTTGGATCCCCAAACTCTGTAGAGCCCCCGGCCCCGCCAATATGAGTCCAATCAACACCATCCTCACACAGAACAGAACGTTGCTGAGGAGTCTGTTGATGTAAGGCGGAGGGTAGTTTTCTCCTTCCAATGTCACGTGAGGGAGCTCTTCGGCGAGTGCCTGAGCGTACTGCTCAAACACTCGCCGGTAGCCTCAGGAGTAGCTGTGGAGAAGAACGCAATACGTAGAGCTCGAGGTTCCGTTCTCGCGGACAGTACTCACCAGTAGAGTATCTTCAGGACGGCCGAGCCAGCCTGGACTCCCGTGAAAGCAGGATGACTGAGCTTCTTCTCCCCGCCGCATACGGCCACCATAGCTCCCAGGAGCAGCGCACAGCGAACGAGACTTGACGCCATATCTCCGATCTCTCTCGATCGCGATATAGTCAGCAGCTCACGTGACCTCGGTAGTTATTAGACCTTTGACCTTTCAGGTTACCACGGTGATAAAGTACAGTAGTATACACAGCAATTGGCGGCAAAGAGAGAAGCCGGGCTCTGAGAAAGTAGAAAGCAGCAAATGAAGGTATATGGACTCTGCTTTTTGCTTTATACGCGATCGCGCAAGTAGAATCCGAAACAGTAGTGCAGAGCGAAGTTTTAGTGGGTGGCTCTTTATAGCTAGCTAAAGAGCTACACGACTGCTTTCTCTCGCCTCTTTTAGGCGGTGTTCGAGATCCACCCAGTCGTGAACGGCTCTGGCAGAGTCAAATTCGCCTGGCAGCGGTCCGTCGGAAACTACCTCGCCGTGTCCGGGTAAGAAAAACATTGCTAAAGAGCTGCAATCTGCATGTCTGTCCTTTTCTCAGTGTCAACAAGGTAGTAAACATTTACGATCGTCACGGAGAGCACCAGAATGACGTCATAATCCTACTTCCAGGGTATGCCTGCAATGCACCTCTCTATGCGAACACTGCTGTTCACACCCAGGACATAGTAAAGTGGAAACTCCAACCGAATAGAGAGTTCCTTTTTGAGTTTCGTTGCAATGTATTATGCAAACAGGTGTCCTTTATAGAGAGGTGTCCTTTATTCAGAGGGTCCGTTGTAAGAGTTTCCATTGTAATTACTACTTTTCCACTAGCCTGTGTACCAGTCTGGACTGGGACAGAGATGGAGATGTACTGGCAGTCACACAGGACAAAAACGGTCAGCTACTCAATTACAGGGATTATATATACGTAGCTAGTAATTTCATGTATCATGTGTCATTTTTTATGAAGGGATGCTGCATCTGTGGAGTACACACAGTCCTGAAGTGATCAAACTTGACTCAGGAATGAAGTAATTTGCTTCAAAAATTCATTCCTCACCTTCTTTCTCTTCCCCGTGCTCGTTTTCCTTTCCAAACTTGCTCTTTCCATGCAGGGAGCACCTCACAGTATGTGCATGGGCAAAGACCTCCAACCAACTGGCGGTTGGAACTGCCAGAGGAAATCTTCTTCTCTATAACCACAGATCGCGCAGGTGCATTCACATAGATCACAAAAAGATATGGAAAGTCTTATTGTGGATGACCTGAATAAAGGACACTTCTCCACATACATAAAGGAGAACCCACTCACGTGCGATTTTGTGATTTGTCCATTTAGGAAGATACCGATTCTCGGAAAGCATTCTAAGGCCATCACGACTGCAGCTTGGAGCTCTGAGGTTCATACAACACAATCTATTCCTATTCGGCTGTTTGTATATGTATGTTCTCTTCAGAACTTGCTGGCTCTTGGTTCGGAGGATCGCAGCATGACCATCAGCAACAGCCGAGGAGACACGCTCAAATCTGTGAGTACTATCACAGATCATGAACCACCACAGCATGAGTCTATATACATTATTATGCAGACTCAGTTGAGGGCAGAACCATACGATATCCAGTTCTCCACTGTCACTGCAGAAGACGGAATTACTTCAGCCACAATTGTAAAAATAAACTATGCTCCTTCTCTCTATAGCAGGGCTAAAAAGTACACTCACTTACAGACTAACACTGTGCCACATTACTCCCTATAATAGCAATAGGCATACTCAGTAAGCTGTTTTTCCATCACTTTCTGTTGTGGTAGATAACCACCGTGATTTCTCACAAGACACTGATGTTAAATGACATAGACAGTGAAGAAAACCCCATCGAATTAGCCTTCCAGGGTCGCTATGGCAACATCGTCTCGTACAGACCGTAAGTCACGGAGCAATTTGAGAAGAAAAAATATTTTTCCACATTTTTTTCTGTTTTAGATACGGTAATGGATGCATCATGATTGGGTTTTCAAATGGTTACTTCGTCGTAATTTCCACAAGAAAGGACGAACACGGGCAGGTAGAGTATAGTGTAAATATATGGGCCGTGGTTTGATTTCTGTTTCTGTTTGTGTGCTAAAGGAGCTGTTTTCATCTCGAAACCACAAAGATTGTCTCGGTGACGTGGCAATATCGACATCCCTGAGCCAGGCAGCTTCCTGCGGAGATAACTGGTAGATCTTACAATCATCTCTCTCTCTCTCTCTCTCATTCTTTCTCTTTCCTGCACACCCACACACAGCATAAAGATCCACGATCTCTCTGATCTCAAGGGCGTCTACACGATCATTGATATCGAAGAAGAGAAAGGTAAAAAAACAAACACACCAAGTAGTACCTATATAGAGTTCCACTTGTAATATGCTCTTTCTCCAGGTCAGTTGGATAAGCTAAACTGGACAGATGACGGCCAACTTCTCTCAGTCAGTACAGTAAACGGTATATATATAATTAGAAAGAGAAAAGATAAAACCGAAGACCTGGCATTTCTGACTCCAGGAGGTGTTCTGACGTACCTGGCCAAACTACCTCAACTGGGGGACTCCTCCTCGACCAGAGTGGCCTACCTCACCTCCCTTCTACAGGTAAAGACCTGTAACTTATAGCAAGAGAGTATGATACCCAATCTGTGTGTTCATTAAGACTGCGAATTAGTGGCAAGATAGTGCAAAAGTGCACCACACTTCATATGCAGTGGTGACCAGCATTTTTTTCTCAACTCAATTGCAGGTTACTATTGTGAACAATGTGGAAGAGGTAATTTTGACGCAAACCGTTGTATAGCAAGAACATTTTGGGGCGAAATGAAAGAGTGTGTGCTTCACTCTACGTTCGCAGGAGCCAGCGATAAAGATGGATACTGTGGTAGAGCCTTCTTTCCTGGCTCTTGGTCCGTTCCACATGGCGGTGGGTATCAATGATCGCTGCTGGATCTACGAAATCAGAGACCATGGTACGTATACAACGGTCTTGCAGTGAAAAGAGCAAGGGCGAGAGGAAATGAGGTAGTGTATAAGGGCTAAATTTAGAAAGTGTTACTATAAACGGAAGCCTATTTGCATTTTTGAACCATCAAGATTACCTATCTTTACTAAATCATTTCCCGAAAGAAATGCTGTTTTTCTATTGTCTGTCTTTAGGAGAGGTTTTCGAGAAGTCTTATCTGGGAAATGTGATTAGTATGGACCTCAACAGTCAGTATGCCGCAGCTCTCTATGATGGCCATATTCTCCTCCACACGGTATAGAGATCACCAGCATAATGCAAGCTTACTCTAAAGCTTTTGACATTGCGCCTGTGTGTCAAAATTGTGAACCGGGGTTGATTCTGTTCACACAGATTGATTCAACTTCTGAAGGAACTTATGTAAGTGTGTATATTGTTGACACGTTGCGTGTGTGTGTCTTGAAAGAGAGTGAAAGAGAGAGTGAGAGAGAAAGTGTTGCTTGTTGGAACACAGCCTACAGGTGTGGATGGAGGTATGGGAGGGAGGGAGAGTCGAGTATTTCCCGAGCAAGGAAAGGAGGAGCTAATTCTGTCTATGGGGCTGACTCAGGACTTCCTCATATACTCCACTCAGGTTTGGAAAATCTTTACTTGCGCTTTTCAATGTTTAATACTCGATTCCCATATTGGTTAATACACAAAACACAGAATGAGTCCGTTGTGCAGTATTTGTGGCACATACTTCAAAGTATCGCTTACCGTTTAACGGAAGAAATCTTCATGTAATAATATTATTGCAGAGTGGTTGTCTCAGGCACTTCTTTCTTGAAGACTGGCAGTACGTCAATGAGCACAGACATGTAGTAGGTGAGAACTCTACTAGAACCTCTTGCCCTCTAGTTTACCCGTACTCTGAAGTAACTTGAGGGGAGAGACAGTGAGGTCCCATTTTGTCTGCTGTACGTAGGTATAGCTAGGGTGTGGCCAGACGCGAGTGGAACACGAGTGGTGTTTGTCGATGAAAAGAGCGACGCTTTTCTGCTCAATCCAGTGAGTTTTCTACATCCAATGCACACTTACATAAATGTGAACGTCAATTGCTCACATCTCTAATGTATGGGTATAATGGTCTGAACTGTAATGTATTGATGATCCAAAGCCTATGATGACATCTCTAATGCGTGTGTGTGTACGATGGTCTGATCTCTAATGTATGGGGTATGATGGTCTACATCTCTAATGTATGGTGTATGATGGTCTGACATCTCTAATGTATGGTGTATGATGGTCTACATCTCTAATGTATGGTGTATGATGGTCTGGTCTCTAATGTATGGTGTATGATGGTCTACATCTCTAATGTATGGTGTATGATGGTGTACTGCAGGTAGATGACAGTGTTCTAGAGCTGGCTCATTTCCCACCTAATGTTAGAGGAATCCTCTGGGAGACCTGCCCACTAGATAAGGTATAGCTAACTCTACTGTCTGTGAGGAGAGAAAGGGGTTAAGGGGGGAGGTGGAACAAAGGGAGGAGGGAAGAGATTTTTTTCTTTTTTCTGCAGCACATCTTCCTTGCCTATGATGAAGAGAGCATGTTCACTTATGTACACTCCAGGGACACTGTCACAGGTATATTACTTAGAGCACCAATACATTCAACGGGGCATAGACCTTACTATGTCTAAGACACCTCTGATTGAAAGACACTTAAACCCAGTGCTATGAAGTTGTCCAAGAATCAGAGGTTCCACGTAAATCTTCAAGAAGAAATGAATACCCAATTGGTATACCATACCTGGACTCTCTCTTCTCACTCTCTCTATGTGTATGTGTGGGCTCAGGTCCCACCTGCCAAATGGTGGGAGCCACGAAGCTACCGTTCGGACTGACTCCACTGATGATGTACAACGGAGAGGTGACCTGCCAGAGCCTCACTGGGAAACTGGCAATACTCAGACTGGGCACCCACAACTTTAGAGACGACCAGGACATGGCTGAAGAGCAGGTAGAGAGAGGGAGGGAGAGAGGTTACTATTACTGAATAGTGATATTAAAGAAGCATTCTCAGTTGTTTAGCGCAATGGAAATCTCCAACCACTTTGGTATGTATACTTAATTAATGAAGGCTGCAACATATAAGTTATAGTTTGCTGTGTTTGAATGCACATCTGTCTCTTCCAGTTGAGGGTGTCTCTACAAAAAAGCATTAGCCTCAGAAGGTATAGTAACCTGTATCAACTCCCCGAGATGAAGCACCGTTTGACTTATGAATCTACGAACAGGTTCAAAGACGCGTGGTCCTACGCCCAAGCTCTGGATGTGGCAAGCTGCTGGGAAGAACTGGCACAAGCTGCCCTCTATCATATTGATATTGAACTAGGTACACATGTGCCACTGTATGCACAGCAGGACTATTACATACATTGTTTCCTAGCTCCAAACCGTCATCTTTACGTTTCTTTCCCCTCCTAGCAATCCGTGCCTACCGCCACCTCAAAAACGTGGCCATGGTCTATTCCCTGGAACAAGTTCAGGTATTGCATGTACCTCCGTCTGACCTTGAGGCCAAATTGAAACTGAAACCACACCCCCTCAGCACGTGGAGGATAGAAATCTCCTGGTGGGCCACCTGGCAATGTTCATGGAGCAGTACAACGAGGCCCAAGACCATCTCCTTGCCTCTTCTAACCCCATGGCCGCACTCGAGGTACACACACACACACCACTGTAATATGTAGCAGGAAATGTTCAGCTTAATTGATGGCAACGCAGTGAATGCTTGGTTCGATAACCATGCTCCAATGTACATATTATACTAGCTGCTGTGTATGTGTACAGATGTGACAGTGGATGCTTGGTTTTGTGTACTATGGTATGCTATTAATTATCAACGTACCACTGTGTGTGTGTGTGGTGTGCAGATGCGTCGAGACTTGCTCCACTGGGACCAGGCTCTCAGTCTGGCCAAGAGACTAGCTCCCGACCAGATCCCATACATTTCAAAGGAGTATGCCCAACAACTGGAGTTCACGTACGCAACTCAGTCTAATGCAGTAGATTAGAAAACCAAGGAACCACCATTGCTCAAAGAAGGCTAGCTACATACACCTCTCTCTCTCTCTCTCTCTCTCTCTCTCTCGCAGTGGAGACTATGCCAATGCTCTGTTCCACTATGAGAAAGGAATCTTGGAATCCCCAGAGGTATATATATATACACCTAAACTCGGGGTGGTGGCTTATTGTTGTTTCTATGTAGGACTCTGCTCACAGTGAGGTGTGCTGCTGTGGAGTCGCTAGAATGGCCATCAGAACTGGAGACATTCGCAGGTCTGGGTTCTATAACACAGCAAAGATCTTCCCTGAGACTATATGGTCCTAGGAACTTCTAAAAGAGGGTTTATTTTATACTGTATGCCTCTCTCTCTCTCCTCTTGGACATACCTCTCTCTCTCTCTCTCTCTCTCTCTCTCTCTCTTCTTGCTACATACCTCTCTCTTACACAGGGGGATCGGTATGGCCCAGTCCAGAGATAACAGACAGCTGAAAAGGGATTGTGCAGCCATCCTCGAATCAATGAAGGTATATAGCCACATACACCTACCATACGATGTATGTATGTACTCTCAGTAAGGTGTAGCCTCCTGTAATGGACACTCAAAATAATAGGAAATCTCTCCATAAAGGATCGTGTGGTAAAATAATTTCACAGAGTAAAGGACACCTCAATATAAAGGACAGTTTTAACAGGTCTAAGTGTGTCTGATATTTGATGGTTCCGTTGTATAAGTCCTCTCCATAATTATACAGCTGTATGCTGAGGCTGGGGTGCTGTATGACAGAGCAGAGAGCTGGGACAAGGCTGCCACAGTCTATGTCAAGAGCAAGAACTGGTGACTCTATACTCACTGCACTCTTTGTGGATTTTTAGTTGGCCTGTCTTCCCCCCATGTTGTTACTAAAACTACTAAACACTTGGGCCCATTCTCCCAAAGACTGCACTCTCCTACTCGGTTAAAGTATTCAGTATGGCGTTTAGGCCAGTCTCTTCTCCCATTCTCTTGCTAAAAGTACGAAAAGTTCGGGTCCCATTTCCCCCCAGGGATAAAGTGGGGGAGCTGCTGCAAAGGGTATCATCCTCGAGACTCCATGCCCAGTATGCCAAGGCCAGAGAGGCAGACGGACACTACATGGAGGCAGCGAGAGCTTACGAGTCTGCTCACGATCACGACAATGCTGCCAGGTATAGTAATACGGAGCTTGAAGACATGAGGTTGTTGAATACTTTAACAGCAGCCGTAGCACTATGGCACCATAGACCGTTCACCCAAAACGCGCATAAGACGAGGTGTCCTTCTTACCTCTACAACTTATATACCAGTGCCCCAGAAGCGGTTCCAATTGCATTTGTTGACTTGTGGCAAGCTATAATGCACAAAGTTCCACAGTCGATCATATCACTGGATATCTGTTGTGTTTCAGAGTGTACCTGGACCTGCTGAAGAGTCCAGATGAGGCAGTGAGGATTGTGAGAGGGTCTGGATCAGTTGAAGGAGCCAAGATGGTGGCAAGGTACATGCCACGCAAAAACCCACCCCAACCTTCAGTCACAATAGTGTGGTGTGGATAGCTAGTGCTTACAGTATAACATTGTGATAGAGTTAAAACCCATCGCAGATTCTTCCAGAAGACCGGAGACTATTCTTCAGCTCTGCAGTTCCTGGTCCTGTCGAAATGCAACGACGAAGCTTTCGCCATGGCGGAGGTAGAGAAGGATAGATCTCTCACGTGAAATGACAGCTCATGTTTTTTTTGCTTCATACTTATATTTACTTTTATTTACTATAACAGGGTTTTGTAATGAACTATGTCTTTGGAGTGTGCCTCTCTCTCTCTCCGGCCCAGAGCTACGACCACATGCAGCTGTATGCGGAAGTGGTGGGAGAGGACTCCACTACAGATGACTACCTCAGAATAGCCACCCACTTCCAGAGGGTCTCTGATCACTTGAGAGCCGGACAGTTCTTCCTCAAGGCCAGGGAATTCACCAAGGTTCATACAGTAGTGTGTATTATTTCCATAGTTAAGACCTGGTAGCTTAGCGCTCGCCTAGACAGCAGAGTGTCGTGGGTTAGAATCCCACCCAGTGGAGCTATTCTTTTTTTCTTCATATAGGCTTTGGAGCACTTCATCCAGTGTTCTGTATCAAAGTATCCCGAGGGAGAGCACATTGACCTGGCCATCCAGACAGTAATATTCTACTTCTCTTTTCTGCTCTTTAACTAAAGTTCTCTTTGCTCTTTGGCTAAAGCTCTCTTTATTCTCTACCGCAGGCAGCAGAAGCGGGAGATGAAGCTCTGGTCCAGAGACTCACAGACTATCTCATTGGGGAGATCGACGCAGTCCCCAAGGTCAGAGACAACTATGGGAGAGGAGAGAGGGAAAGCGGCAGGCTGTAAAAGTGCCTGTAGGGGAAGCAACAGGCTGAAAAATGACCATAAGGAGCTTGTAGCCAGCATTGAGCATACTCCTTTGCTGTGTGGTAAATGGTGACTAGCACTACAGTTTTGCTCTACAAAACCTGGTTTTGTATCATTCTTGCACATTGTGACCAAAAGCTTTACTATACAGACCCTGTAAGTATGATCTAGTGTTCTCGCTGACAGGATGCGAGGTACCTGTTCCAGATGTACATGGCCCTAGGGCAGTACCCCGAGGCGGCCAGGACCGCGATACTCATTGCCAGGGAAGATCAGACGGCCGGAAACTATCGCAACGCCCACGACGTCCTCTTCCATATGTACACAGGTCATATACACACAGTGAAAACAAGTTGTTTTCCGGGCTGTTTCTGCAAAGTGGGCCGGGGATGTAGGAAGGAAAGTTGCCCATGAAATGAAGCATAATTATCATTGAAGAACATAATGTGGTTCAGAAACTGAGGCCGTGGCTGTTTTATTCAGAGCTGAGAGACCGAGACATCAGGATCCCAGCTGAGATGGTCCAGAACCTCATGTTGCTGCACAGCTACGTTCTAGTAAAGGTGAGCCACAGCTGCAAGAAATCTTACTCTCTCTCTCACTCTCTCTTTCTCCCTCTCCCTCTCTCAGTTGCATGTGAAGCAAGGCAATCACATGAAGGCTGCCAGACTTCTCATTAGGGTGGCCAACAACATCAGCAAGTTCCCCAGCCGTAAGTTCACCACTACAGACAGCTCTCCCAAATGGTACAGAACCAACCAAAGTAGAGGTGTACCCTTTATTCATAGGACACACTGTGTTTTACCCACACACACACATGTGGTACCTATATACAAGTAGAGAGGTGTCACTTATCCACTGTGTGATGTACCCCCACAGACGTGGTACCAATACTGACGTCGACAGTGATAGAGTGCCAGAGAGCGGGACTGAAAGGATCTGCGTTTGGTTTTGCCGCGATGCTCATGAGGCCAGAGTACCGCCAGCAGATTGACGTCAAGTGGAGGAAGAAGATTGAGCAGATAGTCAGGTTTGAAACAGCCATCCAATGGATAGCTAAAGGACAGCTCACTATAAGGGGACACTTGGTTCTACCCCATACTATTCCATTAATATACACACCCATGAATAATAAATAGTGCTGAATAAAGGACGAGTTAACCAGGGGATCCTAAGGAGTGGATGTCCACTGTGCAGGAAACCAGACAAGACAGAGTTGGAGGAGGAGGTGAGGGGATGTCTCCACTGTTCCCATCCTCTCCCTCTCACCTCCCTGGACTGCCCTCAGTGCAAGAACACCCTGCACTACTGCATCGTCACTGTGAGCAGCTTTTTACCGTATAGATCGGAACTCTTATTACCTAGACATAAATAGGGGGCATATGAAGGTGTTCATTTTAGTGAGTCATCTTTGAATGCAAGAACTGTTCTTTGAGAAAGAAAAGGTGTCCTTAGTATATAGAGAGACGTTGAGTGTCCTTTAGAGTGTGATTCCACTAAGTATTACCAGATCATCGGCCGTTTTTCTTGCACCATTCACCATTAAGTATGGCCCCGTAATGGAGGTATATATGCTACTGTGAGACTACACTGTTACCTGTAGGGGCAACACATGGCAAAGGACAACTGGACTGAATGTCCTCATTGCAAGTTCCCTGCTCTTCTCACTGAGTTTCAGAGGTAAACACTACTATATCAACGTGTAATGTAAGTGCACACCGGATAGCTTTCTATGTTAGTTTGCTAATAATATAGAGGTGAGAGAATCTGTTATACACTGACATAGCTAATTGTCCATCTTTAGTTTGCTGGAGAGTGAGAAAGGGGACGGCATGTGTCCAATGTGCAGTCTACCAGTCAAATCCAGCGACCTCGTCCTCATCTCCAGAGAAAACTGACAGTTTATCAAAAGATTATACTAATATGCACACACTCTACTGGCCCACAATCACTATAGGTTTGTTTTTCTACAACATGAATTATAATATGAAGCCCCACTGCAATCCTGAGAATTGTGCTAATTAACTCACCTGACATTATTGCCTGCTGTCTATAACTCATAAGATGGTGCTATCTTAGTGTGCTGAAAGGCCAGTGAATTGTGATATGTGTGGAACACATGAAAATCTGAGGCACAGCTCTGAACAAAGCTAGTGAACGTGTTGATTACAAATGAAGCACCATTCCGATCATGATAAATCACCCCATGAGTATTATATAAGAACAGGAAAAAAAGAGAATTATAGTGATGAAAGTGTTATGAGCTTTCTTCTGCAGTTTTCTGCTGTTGCAGTTCGGCACGAAAGTAATCCACTGTCTTTTGGATCCCAGCTTTCAAGGTCACCTGCATGCACGTGCACCCAGATTGAGCTCAAGGACACCTCTATAAAGTCAGTATCAATGGTCTCTTTGCTATTGGAGGTGCTTATACTGTCAGTATATACTATAGTTGTCATTATACCTTTGGTTCCCAGCCAAGCACTGCCTTGGCTCTCTCAATGGACGGTCTTCGTCTCTTAGGATCATCCTGAGTTGGAGGCAACAGCTCTATGGTGGATGTCGTACCCTCTGAAATAATTAGAGAGAGATCCTCGCTTGAAACACTACATACCCTTGCCGGTTGATTTCGGCACCCTTTAAAACTTAAGTGCCAAGGAAATCTGAATTTTAGAGCTTGCTAGTTGATTTGGACACCCGTTGAAAATTAATGTTGTTGATATGCCAAAAAATCTGAATTAGAGTGGAGAGTGTCTATATAGGACAGCAGAAGAACACATGAATGCTTTCACCTCTCATGCTGGTACTTATATATCTATTGGCGGAGCTGATGACATAGTTAGTCACTCACCTATGCTGGCTAAGATTTTCTCCGCAAAGTCGAGAATCGTGTATTCGTCGGGATTTCCCAGATTAACCGGGTCGGAGTAGTTGCTGTTCATCAGTAAAATCATCCCTTCAATCAGGTCACTGTGGATCAGACAGAGCAGTAATTACGTCAAAATTGGCAAAAAATTATATATATAGTGTGGTTGAACCTTTTACGATGGCTAGGAGTGTGTTTGATGCCTCACCTGATGTACATGAACGAACGCGACTGGTTCCCTGGAGCAAACACCTGTTATAGCAATGACAGCAAACATAGACCGTTCATAAGAACATCACAAATTTGACAAACGGTGAGAGTTTGGTTCAGAAGAGCTTGAATGATGAAGTTGCTAACGACTCTACCTGGAAAATCAAAAGTACAGTGGTGCATGCGACTATCTCGTACCAATCAAACCGTTCATTACCGTCATACATGTGCATCTTGGGGCCGTAGGTGTTGAATATCCTGGCGACCCTCACGTCCACGTCTTCCTTTCAGAAACACACACAAACATTGAAAATTGAAACGAAATTGAACCACTGTCACGAAGGTGTTAGTTTATCTCTGTACTTGTTTAGCGTAGGCATAGGCCATCGTCTCTGCTACTCTTTTCCCCTCGTCGTAGCAGGCTCTGGGACCAATGGGGTTAACGTGTCCCCAATATTCCTCCACTTGAGGGTGAACCTGCACACACACACACACACGCACACACACGTAAGTAAAACATTATACATAGTTTCAAATCTTGCCTCTGGGTCTCCATATACTTCAGATGTTGAGCTAAGTAAAATCTTTCCTTTTACTCTCTTTGCCAGACCTGAACAAACAGAACCACAATAGTACAGTACATTAGAAGTACTAACTAATCTCATAGTGCTATATGTAAGTTACCCAGCATGTTCAGCGTTCCGAGAGCGTTTGTCTTGATAGTCTTGATGGGATTGTACATGTACTTGACTGGAGAAGCAGGCGACGCCAAGTGGTATATTTCATCAACTGCACATACATACATACATAATGAGACTGTAATTGAGGGGTCCAGGAAGTGTGAGGGGCTCACCTTCTATCATGAGAGGGTTGACGATGTCGTGGTTTACTAGTTCAAAATTATCGTGGCCAATCCTATGGCAATAGACAAGCTCTAGTCCTAGAATATATATACCAGCTAGCCTTGTAGAGCTATATACCAGTGTTCTATGTTCTTCTTTCTGCCAGTGAAGAAGTTATCAACAACTATAACCTGCCAAAATGTTTAAGTATCATTAAAGAGAACATGGCGGAATAAAAGGACCAAACTTACTAAAAATGGAAACATTCTTGCACTGGGCCACTATTGTTTAGTTCTATCTCTAAATTCAGCCCTTATGCTTTGCTATATTATACTTTCCCTTTAAGAAGAGATGATCCATCACTTATACATACGTACTTCGTGACCATCTCTCATGAGTCGGTCCACCAGATGAGACCCTACAAAGCCGGCACCACCAGTAACCTGGAGAAATTTGATCTATCGTCAATTTGGAGCGACTATGTTTTTTTTTTAGAGCTCACCAGAATTCTCTTTCTCTCTCCCTCGGGCAGAAGAAACACAGGAGGGTATGATTGACTGGAGAGGTTGGGCCATTTTCTCGACGTGTAAAGAAAAGATCTTCTATTACAATGGTCTTTCTTACCTTGATTTCAGTGGGATGAAGGCTTCTCTCTTCCCCTTGAAAATAGAACTGAAGAGCAACAGAAGAGATATCTTATCAGAAACTTATAAACCCACATCTGAATGAACACCACATTACGGCTATGTAACAACTATGAAAGTGTTATTGATATTCTAATGAACTACAGCACAAACAATAGTATATAATGATAACTACCCCTCCCATATAATATTATGATTTCCCCCCACACTATATATGGTATGTGTGGGTATGTGGCTTACTCCTCTTCAAGGAGACGGATTCTGTGTTCCAATTCTTTCATCTCCTGCAGAAAGTACCAGGCAGTTAATTATTACTGGAAACATTGAAATATTCAGCAGTCTCGCCTGTATAGCTAACAGTAAAAAAATGGTTAAAAATTTTAGCACGTTTTCGCACATTAGCTGGCAAACATGTTGGCAGATTTAAACATGGGGATTCCAAGTGAGAATGCCAAACAGACTAATTTTCCAATGACACAATAATTAACTGAGGGTATATAGCTAGTTCAATCGATTGGCACTATTGTTTTCGAGGTTTAGGATAATTACCTGCTTGAAGAGTCCCTGGACTTCTGATATGATCTGTGATACCATGGACTCCTGATCTCGACCTGCGTCTCCTGAACTAGCATCTTGGGAAACGTATCTTGTGAGCGCAATTGCGACTAGAGAGAAAACGGAAACCTGTGGTATAGCCGAGTTCACACTAGCTAGAGCTAGGCTATGGAAATATACTGTACCGATGAGGACGAGAAGGAAAGAGATGTAATTATTCCACTGCATGACGTGCGGCCCAACGGTCCCGGCGCAGTCCCAGAAACAGAACCTTTCACGACGTCCTCGGAGGCCGGCTATAGTGGGTTATAGCGGGTTAAATAGCGCGCGGACACGCCTCCCTCAGAGCGCGCGGCGGCGGCACGCGCAACACACGCGCACAAGTTGTGCGCATGCGTAGGGTCGCGCGCATGCGTATAATATACTCATTGAACACCACCCAAACTGCTGAAAACTGAAACTGAAAACGGAAAAACTGTTGTCTGATGATTTTGAAATTCACACTGTGAAGTTCGGCTATGACGTTTTGGCTTTCCCCAAGACAGCACAGAGGCCCTCCTGCACCTTCGTCTCAAGATCAACTCTAGCCTTCACCTCTTGCATAAGACACTGCTTCAACTCTTCAATCTCCTGTTTTTGGGGGGAAATTGCACAGACACCTGCATCAGAATTGCATCACACGGTCGGTGAAAACTTACAGAAGCCAGCTTTTTCACTTGCAGGTCAACAAGTATTGTGCTATAGCAAAAATAATACGGTATATAGTGATAATTAGTATCCACACATTATCAAACTTTATACCTTCTTTCACTGGCACTCAACCCTAGAGTAGCTGTCGAAAGCAAGAAAAAAGAACATCAGTTTTAAGTATTGAAGCCACGAAGAGAAATCAGTATTTCCCCTTCCGTTACCATTCATGCTTTCATTGATGCAAAGTAATTCACTAGTTCTTTTAAAAACATAATCACTTTCTCAGTTTCACTACAAATGGGACAGAATTTTAAATTCCACTACATACAGACAAACATTCCACATAATATAATTATATATCATGTAAGATAATATTCTCTCTAACGATTTCACTCAAAACAGTTTTCCGTGAGTGTTCAGGCTCTCCGACCTCTTTCGCTGGGTGTCCAACTGGAAATGGACCTGAGGAGTCGTAGAGACTGCTGACTCATGAGTATAACTGGCCCTCGAGCGCAGAGGGGCCGGAACTTGTTTCTTCCCGGAGAACCCGGAGAACCTGCCGCCACCTGGAGGTGTGGTCGGAGATGCCTGGCTACTGTGGCGAGACGATTGGGGGAGGGTGCTCGTTCTTTCCCCAAGACGGTGATGAGTTGGAGAAGTGAGGAGGGTTGGCGAGTTGGTAACTCCAACCGGCTGCACTCCTGCCTGGCATGGCAGCGGCATCTTGGGACGTTCACCAGCTGTGTATATACACGAAGGGGTGGGCATTAGTTGGAGCTATAGAACCACCATCAGAACAAAGGTACAGTGTTCCTATGGACAAATATAAAGCCACCACACTGTATGCTAGGCACTCTAACTCACCAGTATCCCATATTTTCAACGATCGTCGACTTCGGAGCGTTGGTCTTCATTTCGAAGAAAAACGTAAAGTATTCAGTCCAGCGTAGCAGCAACGTTAGCGTGACATGCTGCAGCTATTTCTGCTATTGCACGAACAGTGCACCTTTGCTAAGATTATCATGCAAAAATACAAATTATATACTCACTTAGGTAAATACAATTTACAAATGTTTTCGGAATGGAAAATACTGTTTCTCATCATGTACAAATGGATTGGAAATAGTCACTATTGCACGGCGGGCATTAAAAAGAATGATGGAATTGAGCAAAGTTACGTACGTATGAAAGCCTTAAATCGTGCAGTGTTGCAGTAAGCCTCTATGACACTGAGAATTGCAGTATCCCCGATCCTGGTCTCTGCTGGGTTAGGTCTGACCAGCACTCCGGGTACCTGCAGGTCCTCTATTGCCTTAGAGGAACGCCCTTGATTAGTCGGGGAGGAAGAGGAGAGAGAAAGTGAGAGGAAAGAAGAGAGAGATAGAGGGAGTAAAACTAAACGGATCAACATAATCACTTACTCCTCTTAACTGCTGGATAGATGAACTTTTTCCCGGCCTTTGGACTCTTGTTTGTCTGCAGTAGAGACAGAAATCTTATATAGCAAGTCTACGTATCCATATTTGTATAATTATGACACTGAGGCATATGCTGTTGAATGCTCTAAAGAGTTGCTCATGCTTGCTTGCCAAAATGCCCCCATATGTTGTGAGGGCTCACGTCTTTGAGAGCGATGAGATGAGGAGCATTGAGAGGTGCCATCGGACGAAGCGAACGGAACCCCCAGTTGTGGTCTCTCTGGATGGAGACACTCGGCTGGCGCTGGGATCGCGTGTTGTAGGCCCTCATGAAAGACGAGCTGCCCAGCCCTCGCTGACTCACAGACGAGGCCGACCTCTGGACTGAAGCCTGGGGCGTGCGAGGGAACACGGAGGTACATGTAAGGGTAAGACCCTCCAATTAACAGACAATTACATCAGACTAGCATAAACCACATAGAGCAGCTTCTGCATGTAACTTATAGCAGTATTTGTCTAGTAGTAATGTATGGGTGAAGCACCGTAGTTTATTTCAACCACTCTTTTAATTTTAACTACCAACAGAAGCTTGAACTTCAATTAACCCATTGATGACAGGGTGAGAACTTCAATTAACCCATTGATGACAGGGTGACCTGACCTTGGTGGGGACTCCTTCCTGGCGACCGATGCAGTCGATGAGAGTGTTGAGGTCTCTGAGGGAGGTGAGAGATATGTGGATGGTCTCCTGGTGATACAAGACCTCCACACCCCACGGCCACTGCTCCGTGTGACTTCCCTTCTTCACCGACACTGCTGACAGTGGAAACCTCGCCTGGAGAGACGAGAGGCAGTGAGTAGAAAGACCTATATAATACAGCGGAACCTCCGATAAGGGACCCTCCGAGATAGGGACGACTCCTCTACAAAAGACACTTGTTTCAACCCCCCCATGCTAACACTTTAGTGTATCATTTGACCCCAGAGATAGGGACGACCTCTCTACAAGGGACACTTGTTTCAACCCCATGCTAATACTTTAGTGTATTATTTGACCTCCGAGATTGTAGGGTCGACCTCTCTACAAGGGACAAATTGTTGGCCCCATAGTGTCCCTTGTTCTGAGGTTCCACTGTACATACATAGTGAATGGGCCAAAGAGCAAACTATGTGCAGATTTGACTAGATTTTACCTTCATTTCGTAGCCACTGAGACTCATGCCAACTGCCAGAATGACAAAGTCGTCTGGAAACACTAGCAGAAATCTCTCATCAACCTCCTGTGTATGTATGTATGTAACATGAACAGTCTGTACTTGTGATGAGTGGCATACAATGGGACCCCCTCTAATCTAGACACCAATGGGACAGAAGCCCGAAGAATGTGTCCATATTAGTGAGGTGTCTTTAAGAAACTGTTCCAGGGGAGAGAAAAGGTGTCCTTATTAGAGAGGTGTCCTCATATCAGGGATGTCCTTATTAGAGAGGTGTCCTCATATCAGGGATGTCCTTATTAGAGAGGTGACCTCATTTCAGGGGTGTCTTTGGTGTATATACATGCAGGTAATTGGAGTTCTCATTTTGGTTGTGTCCTTAGAGAGGGGTTCCACTGTGGTGTGAGCTGACTGACCTCTGCAGTGACGGCCACGTTGGCATGTAGAACACACCTACACTCTCCCAGCTCACTCAGACTCTGCACAGACAGAGGATAAACCATCACCTCTCAATCCCTCTTCTACTCTTTTGTTCATAATCTCTCTCTCTCTCTCTTTCTCTACTTACCGCTCCGCTGTATCCCTGGACTTGATTGGTCAGCATCTCGTGTTCCAATTCCTTCCTCTTACGGAGCTCCTGCGTCCTCGTCTAGTAAACAACAACAACAACAACAGTGTAAACAACACAAACAAAGCATTGGTGTATACTCACTGATATTCCAGAGTAAGTGGTGATAGCATTCGAGACATTCTCTATGTCTGCATGGCCTTCCTACACAACACAATACAACCATCAAATATCACAAATCTACACAACACAATACAACCATCAAATATCACAAACCTACACAACACAATACAACCATCAAATATCACAAACCTACACAACACAATACAACCATCAAATATCACAAATCGAGGTTGTTACACGAAAATGCCACGAGAACTAAGAGAGCATTGCTTACTGTCAGTTGTCGGTGAAGCTCTTTAAGAAGTGCGGGATACTTCTCCAGTCTCCGGAATGGCTAAGAGAAAGAGAGGGGAGAGAGAGAATGAAAAGGGGTGGGGGTGGATCGGAGCCACACCCACCTTGCTGAGGTTGGAGGTGAGCGCCAGTATTCCGGGGCTGGCAGCTCCACGCGACTCCATGAAGGAAGACAACTTGTCCCTGCAAGAAATGGTAGAACCCCTCTAATCAGGACTCTGATATGATTCATCGCGCTTGAACTTACGAGTTGTCAGTCAGTACAGCAACTGCCTTTGGATGGTTAGCACAATAAATCGAATATAGCACCTCCACCTATCACATCAATAACAACTCACGTGTATATACACACACGGATAATACAACTGCATACATACATACTTCCATAACAAGTTTCCCTTGAAGCACTTTGTAATTGGCTAACATAGCCCCCTTACCTCTTTGGCCGCCTTGCAGAATATGGCTCCGAAGTTCTGTTGTGGGATGGGCAGTCTACAACAGAAAAACAGAATGTACATGACAACGTGAAAGAAAAACGTTGACATTTACAAGTTGAACATGTAGTGTGTGTACATGTTGCCATTTCCGTTTGTTACCGCGAGAGAAAAAATAAACTGACTTGGAGGCGTTCTCGAGGGATGCGAGAAATGCTTGCTGCCATTTTATTAGCTCAGCCAGGTTGCCACTTAGTAGCTCTTGCTCGGTCCCTCTCAATCTGTGTGTGTGTGTGTGTGTGTGTGTGTTTGGAGTGTGTTAGTGAAAGAGAGCGTAAAACAAGATTTCAGTGGGAATTTTCGCCCATAAATCCAGGTATATTTCCCAAATGAGCTGTATCACAGATATATAGCTAATGTATACCACCATTGGCCATATGTTAGGGCTGAAATCTAATGTCTCCAAATCAAGCTATCCTACTGCCTAACCATGGGCTGAACACACACACACACACACACTGGGCTAAGGTGAGTGACTAAGTGACTGGGGCAGTGTATATAGTGTAGTAAGTACACGTGAGAGTGGAGTGGGGGAGTGAACACTCACATGCTGGTTGACTTGAGAGGATCTAGGTACACCGAGAGCAAGGACTGCGGAGGAGGACAAGTAACAGTGGTCCATTACACACAACACACACAGGACGTGTTTTATATGCACCACCCACACAATGTAATGAGTATTTTCCTGTGTACATGTCAAAGAAAAGAGGAGTAGGCTTACGTGGAGATCGTGGAGATAGGCCTGCTCTGTGTCCAAGATATCCTTCACTACCTGAACAACAGCAAAAAAGAGAAGTTTCACTCTATAATGTGCTTACATGTACTCTATAAGACAATGTCTTATCCAAATACGATGGCACACTAGAACCTGTTACCCTAAACAAGAACGTCTCTCCATTCAGGACAGTTCAGTTGTTAGTTAACCACCGAATAAAGGACACTCTTCATATGGACGACAGTTTGTTCATGGTCCAGAGTGTGTGTCCTCTATTCAGAGTTCTGCTGTCTATATACAAACATCTGTAGTGGGAGGATCTCACTGACCAGGTTATGGTAGACGTCGTGGCCATCTGCCTCCAACGGATGACTGCTGACCCACCGTAGTCTGTAACCACAGAGGGCAGTGAGAGGAGTTAAAGTTGTGCAGCACCAGACCAGACGGTTGTACAAGTCGAGCGCAAATAGACACTAGCGTCTATACTGTCAAGAAAGAGGTTCTGAGATCCACTTCCTACTACGTGTGTAGCAACACCAGACAGTCGCCATTAGTACTTACACATGCTAGCCCATGCAAATACATGAAAGAGTTTCCAGGAGCCACACTGTTGAGCCTATGCACACACAAGACGACGTCTGCGGTGACGTTTCTTGAGCGTAGGTGACCAGGGGAACCACCCGCAGCGCGTCCAGGACTCCCTGCCCACAGGTCCCCATCCACCATCTGCTCAGACCTGGATCACGTCTCCCTTCTCACATCGTGCACTAACACACACACACCACACACACACACACACACATACAATTCAACTTCTGAAGTGGCTTAAAACAGTATACGCCTCAGCTACCATTATAATTGTACCGTGGATACTTTCTCAGAGAGAAAAAGCTCGCAGATCGCCAGAAACACATATTTTTACAAACGTGCTGCTAGGAAACACAGATTTTGTACACTTGCTGGCTAGGAAAGCACATATTTTACACTTGCTGGCTCAAACATATACAAACCAGCTCCTAAAATTTTCAATTTGATGAGGCTGGAGTCGCCACTATAGTACAGAGTACACACGTATACTGACTCATCTTCGTTGGCTCGAGGGAAGGGAGATGGCTCTGTAGAAGGCCGGTCCATCTCCCTCCCAGTCCATCCTCCCCTCCCGACCGACTCCTCCTGACTACTGGTGTTCTCCGAGGCATCCGTGTGCTCCGAGAACAGCTGCCACTACTTCGAGACGTCGCTTGTGACAGCGAGAACGTGTCTATACCCGTAGACACATGCCTGAACAGACAGCAGTAATACACCATGTGTTGCACCATGCAAATGTATATAGCAGCACAGTGTAGCTACTCCTACCAGCAGCTACTTGTAGAGCTCTTGCAGGGTGATCAGACACATGGATGAGTGAATCTACTATTTGTGCACGACAGATCAGCAAGGTCTGAATATCTGTGCCATAAATACACACCATAATACTACACACATCATAAAAGCTAACAGCACTGTACTAATATACGTGGCTCTATAGGGTGGGAGAGAGACTGGAAACTCACGATGTATCATCAATGTTTGTAAACACACTCACATCTAGTAGGAAGACCTGGCCTAGTCACACACACCAATGGCTAGTAACGCCACTAGCAATAGCGCTTATGCACTGTGACAAGTGTCGTACAACGACATTTCCAACTCTACTCTGACCCTCCTTCCACCTATCAAACCCACACAAGTGGACATTGCATGAATGGGCTGCAGCCTTTTGATGCCAAGGTGGTGCAGGCCTGGCAGAAACCCTCAGAATGTTCTCCTCCGCGTCGCCACTCGACGTCTCTGCTGTTGATCTGCAGAGAAGACCAACGCGAACCTGCAGAGCTAGAATGATGATTCAGTCGGGTGATATCGGGCTCACCGTTCACAACGCGCTGCCGGGTCTGATCTTGTTGACGATGGGTGTGATTCAGAGGAGAAGCGCTCGTCTCGGCAGTCTGCTCGGCCACGGTCGCCCTCGAGTCTGCTGCGCGGCTCACCTCTAGACCCAGCGCCTGGAGCCACTCCACGAAGAGCCGTCAGCGTCACGGGTCACTCCCGCCTCGCGCTGGCCGACATCTCCTGAGCTCTGATATCGCACTGTAGCTGTGGCCAGTGAATGATGCTCTTCGATATAGCGTGTCCTCTAAACTAACCGAGTGGCGCTGGGGTGCGCTCTAATACAAAATCCGGCAGCACCGTGATCGTACGGCAGAGGGCCGAACGAATTTGTCTCTCTCTCTAGCTACTCTCCTTGCTTCTGGTCTTTTCCTGCCTGCGAGGGAATCAAATGACACCACTACAAGCTCCTATCTACAATACACAAACACTACGGCAGAGGAGGCCCGCCCGGCTAATGGCACAGGAGAAAAGAAGGACAGAAGCAAACTTCTCAAGTCTCTCCGCCAGTCACGGCCCTATCACACAACCAAAAGGTGTCTCGAGGCCAGGAGCCGGTGGGCCCACCACGCCGACATTGACCACCCACGGATTCGTGGGCGTGCCGAGCGTCTTTGCAGAGGATATCTGTGCAGTCCCGGGCTCTCCTGAGTGTTATTTTTACCGTCGAGATACGCTCATGCAAAGAGTACAAAACTAGTAGTCACAAGTCCATGTGTAATGTCTTTTTTTTTTGAGAGTCATGGGAAGTTCTAGTTGGTTGGTAAGACTTTATACTGCACCTTCTTGTATACAGTGTACACAATGACATTTCTTATAATATGGATGTTTTGTCTGGGTGTTCTCCTTTACTGTATCTTCTGCCCCCTTGTCTCCTCTCCTCTGCTCTCTCTTCCTTCTTCTCTCTCCCTCTTTCATCTCTTTCTCCTTCCTCTCGCCTCTTCCAGGCGTGTTGGGCTGAAGACCTCCAAAAGTGGTAAAGTCCATGTCTCCATGTACAACGTTTTGGGAGATATGAAGTACGAGTGACTTGCTCAATAAAGGATGGCGGGAAGGAATGAGGAGAACTCAATGCAGCCAGCTTTGAAACAAGTGTAGTTCATAGAGAGGTGGGGCGCCTTATTTGGAGTGCCCATTCATAAGATGGTTCCACGCATATATATAAAATATATGTTGGTGCGCATTGTCTGGAGTGGGCATTGTTATGCAATATGTGTACAGCACACCTTCATATTGTGTGTCTTACTCGCCGTTTGCTTATAATGTTAGGAGATGCATACACATACCAGAATGCTCCTATAGGAATTTATACCACACTCACTACTTTTCTCTCTCTTCCCTCGTGTTTATTCCTTTTTTCCCTCTCATGTTGGCAACAATTGCCGTGTGGATGGGGCGATGGGAACCCCCAGACAAGACAAGGAACCCAGAAAAAGGACGAAGTGGGCTTAAAGGAGTCGCTCATCTCGAAATACGAGAGGAAGATGTGGGTATCGGAGTTGGCCGAGGTGTTGAAGGAGGGAGAGAGAGGGCCAGAACAACCATGAGCAGTACCCCGACCGACTGATAAGCCAAAATCTCTCCCTCCTCCCTCAACAAAGTTCTTGTCGAACAACCAACATTATTTCTCACATATGGTTCTATACTTACTTCTAGAAATTTGCACATGGAAAGACCTCTATACTCATTTTCTTAAATTGCACGTAGTAAAATCCCCACATTACACTCTGTGTTTTGTAATCGTACGTTACAGCTATGATGTGCATTTTGTGTGCTACATAAACTATGCAGAGATCAGCAGGTGACTCTCTGGGCCAGTTTGTGGTTCAGCCACCTTCCTCTGCCCCTCAACTGCTGTGCCCGTGATCTCCGCGACCCCCCAACAACTCCGTTCCACCGTTATCTAGCACCGCCAATACCGGATTCGGACTTCGTTCAGCGCAGAAACTCGGATTACTCGGCGGGTATGACGACCCGTTTGGTGAGTGGAAGTTTTTAAAAACCAACTCTGCATGATTTGAGCACTGGTAAGGAAGAGAGGAGAAGACCAGGTTTTGACTGGTAGTTGTAGCGCACTAGACTTTTTCAGTCACTGACGCCCGGAGTTTGTTAGTGTTTTCTCTTTTTTAGTATGTAGTCGTTCTTGTATTATTTTCCGATGTTATTGGTGTGACGTGGTGTCTGTTTTGTGTGTCCAGCTCTCAAAATCTTCCACCTCCCTGTGCTTTAGTGGCTTGTTTACTGTACTTTGTACTCCTGTTAAGGTTGGTTTGTCCCATATGCTGCTGAGGTTCACTAAGAAGGTACATTTTAGAGCAAGGGGAACCTTGTTTTAGCTGCTATTGTGTCTATGCAATAGTACACTCCAATTAGTAAGTATAGTGATTAGTATGTCAGCTGAGGAATTCTAATCCAATAGTATTGGTGTTAGCGCACCTTCGACTGCTAACCCTGTTCCCCCTCATCAGTCACTAAGTGGTTCGGCTAATCATTTTTGTTCTAGGGCCCGTGGCAGTCCCCTTCTTTGTTTAGTCCTTGCTTCATCGGGCATATATTTGTCATCCATGCATTGCTTTTGTCGCTTAATATGAGTTGTCTGTTATCCTCACCCACTTGACTATTCCACATAACCCCCCACACACACATATCACGATCATCAAAAACATACACACCCATCTAATATTCAGTGTTGACTAAGCAGGTGGACCCCCCTTATTCGTGGTCGCCCGCACACGCCAGTTATCACAGACACAGAGAGTCCGGCCCTTCGTCTGGCACTCCACCCTGTGCCATGTCAATGGCTGTTACTTGTGCATCATATTAATGATGCATTCTTACGACACAGTTTTTCCCCGCCATCATTCCGTGGATTCGTTCGGACACCTGATATGGCAAGCTCGCTGCCTTCTTCTTTTTCTTTCCTATTGGTCCAACAGACGACCTTACCCCCCCTTGCACCAGCGTGTAATCGCCACTGTTCTCTCCCTTATCACTCACATTTTTCTGCTGCAGCGCGTGGAGCTTCGGAGGCCTTGGAGTGAGTTTAGGATCGTGATTTTCTCCCTTGTAGTAACCATTTGGACCCCCCTGACGTGCCTTCCTTCCCCCTCCCCCCCCCCCTCCCTCCCCCCCAACACCTGCACCCCTTCTTACGACTTTTCATCCCCTTGCAGCAATCAACATGTCCGTGGCCGGCATTATGTTTTATTGACCACACCCTTTTTGTGTATGTTAACGACTATCCCCCACTAAGTCAAGCGTCAGTGGACTGGCGGTTAAGACAGGTGGTTGGGGGGTATGGCGGATTTAAGCCAGCAATTCCAAACTGCTGCAACGGTTTGGTGGTATGGTGGGGCCTCAGCAGATGGGGCAGGACCAGTCGATGTGCAGATGGCCAATCCGACGGATGTGTGGACAGTGCCAGTGGCAACAGCAACCTGCAGGCCAACCACAATGCTAGGGGCGCAATGGGTGACTTCATCAGCAGTCATTCAACAGTGGGAGCAGATGGGCCAGTGGTTCCGCTAGCACCTCAGCAGCTCATGCACCCGCATGCAGCAGCAGGGAACTGCCATGCAAACAGCAGTGGAGGCCTGGCCGGCGGACAACACACCACAGGTGTGTTGGTTCCGTTCACATGGTAGCGGGCCTGTGCCAGGTGGATATGAACCCTGGGACTGCTGGGTGGCTCCCACAACATACAACGACACACAACAAGCAACAACAACATACAACACAACAACAGCTCAGATGATGCAATTGCAACAGTACACAGTGGTGGGGTCGTGTTATCTGTCAGACTGTGGTGGGGAGTCAGAAGACTCTCGAAGATGATGGCTCCACAGTCGCAACAACAACAACAACAACACATAGCTAAGCCGTTTGGCAGTGGTGGGGGATGGAGGGGCTGAATTGGGTACGAGCAGGTCTCGTCATTTGCTCAGCAACCGACGTCGTCTCGTCTGGAGCCTGTGCAGACGAGTGCAGGGTCTGGTGTTGGAGGGATGGTAGTAGAGTAATCAGCTTTCAAAACAAGCTCCACTTCTCAGTGGTGGCCGGTGTTGCAGGGTCTGGGTGTTATCTCCAGCAGTCTTCCTATGGGCTGGGAGGGTCGTGCTGGGGAGGGGGTGCGAGTACCTCACTCCAGACTACTTCGATGTCCTGGCGGTGGCGAGGATGGTGTGAGGGGGAGGAGAGGGAATGGTGGGTGGGGCGAGGTAGAGGATGGGTCGGAGGTGTGAGTGGGGTTCGGTGAGGATGGCGGAGGCAGTGCTCAGCAGGCAGCAGCAGCCTCAACAACTAGCAACAACAAGTCAACTGGGGAGGCAATGGGACACCCGCCTCACATCTTTTCGGTATGAACATTATAAACCAGTTCTCATGTGGTTGGTTATACACACGTATAGTCTCCACCAAATGCTATGCACATTTTCCGCAGAGCAGTCGACTCGCACACGCATAAACAATCCATTTCTCTGAAGCGTGAACTCAGGCATTAGTCTAAGATAGATGTTAGCCAGGAATTAATATAGGGTTTTTTTGTATTACAGATGCCGTGCAAACATACTGTTGTGTGTATAAGTATTGCTTACGGCTGTCTGTATCTTGAAGTGTATCCACCAACACCAGGTGTTCCGCTCGTTTACGCATAATGCTGCACGCAGAGCTAGTTGCAATATCGGGCTCAGTAGAGCATCCGCGATCTTAATTCAAGGACGAGTGAAGGAAATGGCGCTCGAGGGGTGAACGACCACGAGTGCTGCGGAGTGACTACCTCAACATGCTACGTCGACTGAGGACGGATCGGACGCCACGAGAGTCCACGAACCGTTGAGGCACAGCTGGTGCTACCTGTTGGTCGCTTCAGGGTTCTGGTGGGCAGCGTCGTGGTGGGTGCGCGTCTCGGAACAGGCGGAGGAAGGCCAAGACAGGCTGCAGCCCGCTCCCCTACCGCGGCGTGAAACCTCAGTCAGCCAGCTCGCCGGCGACAGCAGGGACCCGGTTAGGTAAAAGAGTCGTGGCCGTCTGTCGGTGGCACCGCTGCGTGGGGTCGTGGATCGTAGACGAGTCTGTTCGTACGTAGCGACTGTTACGTGTAGTCTTGAGACGTTCGCCCCGAGCGGACCAACCCGCAGATGGACGGACGCTGCTTCATCAGGTGGACTTGGAGTGACGACGAGTGGTCTGGACTGTTGAGAGGGCGTTCAACGGCGTGGCGTGTTCCGTCATAGATCGCGGCCGCAGTCTTGCATAACGCGTTACTCCAACGCTGGTCTGGACGTGTGGCGTTTTCTCCGTGCAACAAACAGTGCTTCGAGCACTGGTGAAGGCCGCGCAATGAGAGCCGGAGTGAAAAACTTTGCTTTCGCTGTGCGGGCACGTCGCATGGAAGTGGATCGGCCTCGAGACCCGTCGCTACGAGCGTTGTGAACGCCTTTGCCCGAGGAAGTTTGTTAGTCGGCCAACAGAATAACGGAATATGAGGACAGTGTCGTGTCTCCCAGCTCAAGATTGTGGTCTAAGACAGGCTTGTACGGAGACAGGTGTTATCGGGGAAAATGACTCGTTCCCAAAGCGAAACACACGAGTGCTTCGTTCTTACCGTGTGGAGTTATGTTGCGTGCCAGGCAAATGCCGATACGAAAACTTTCTGCAGCAGGTTTCTCGATAAGAGTATGTGGAAAATATCCTCTATCCCTGTGGCGATCGATAGATGACATGGAAATAAAATTCACCATCGTTGCCTGCTTGGCCGCACGAAATCAAAACGATATGCTCTCTCGTTTTACTCGAGATGTGGCACGGTTGCAATGTAGCTTCTGTGCTAAGTATGGTTGGTAGACCTCCATTGGTCGAGCGAGCGTTGCCCTGCACTTGTTGATCTTCTTGACAAATGCGAGGAGAGACGTGATTGCAGTGAACCGTATGAGGCAGGCACTTGAGCGTGGGGCCCCCTCCCCTCAATTAACGAGTTTACGTCTGGTCAAGCTGGTGGAAGAGTATCATGAAGATAGAAGATAAATAATGGTGATCGAGCGAGAAGTAACAAATGACAGTTGTGTGCATAATGGCCTGCATTGTGTGTTATAGCAGTAGTTAGTAGTTGTGATTGTACTGTGGTGTCTGAATAATTTTACGGATAGCAAACTTCTCAGTAGTAATATATATACAAATTGTATATAGCATGTGAGTGTGCTTGCCTTGTGTTGCATGTGGTGACGGGTTTATGCTTGTGGAGGGTGATGAGCTGTGGATGTGAAAACATAGGTGGGACAGATGGAGCCTCCTGCGACCCAGTTGCCGCACATTGAGGAGAGAGAATGACGCTGAGAAATGAAGAAGAAGATGAAGAAGATGACGGGTAGAGAGCTAAAATAAATGCAATGGTTTAGGAGCTGGAGTTGCTCTGGCTAGCTGTCTCTCTCTATTGCCCCAAAACCATCTCTGGATGCGACGTCATCCCTGGATCTCAACAACTTCACAGATTAAAGTAGAAGTGCTGAGAGATGGGAGCATGACTTCAGACATGGCGACAGAGTGGTTAGATGGTGGCCGAGAGATGAGATCGAGTGAAGGGCTCACGAACATGGATGGTGATGATATGCATGACGATCTCACTTCTGCAGATTTCAGTTTGGCATCTCTTGGATATAAGGTTTCAGTTTGCCAGACGCAGCCCTCCGTATCATCGCAACACCACCATAATAGTAGAGTTGCGATTATCGAGTACCTAAATCTTACCAAATTCCGACTGTACCGACCTAGTTGCTGACGCGGAAAGACTATGCCGCAGATCGTGATTCTGCAACACAAAACGGCACTGAAAAATCTGTAGAGCATACAGATCCATATCTGTGAGGATACACTCTTGGATGCGACATGGCTCTTCATGATGACACCGATCTCCTGGCATATTGCATTACATGGAACACGCCGGTGATTTGAGTATAGGGCTGACAATGACATGACTACCAACTGACTGTTTCTGCGTTTTCCGACGTAAGTGAAAGAACGGAAGTTCACGGGCATAGATGACCACAGACACTAGACTGCCGTCTGGCGAACACCACAGAACAGAGGGATCTCACCAGAACGTGCGTACAGAAACAGTGCCCCTGGAAAGAATAGCAAATAGCGCAACGCACATTTAAGTGTAAATAGTCGATTATAGCTAAGCGTTACTTGAAACTGGCAGAGTTAGTGGCATGGTCACCTCCTGGAGATTGTCAGAGGTCTTCAGAGGTGCAGAGCAGAGGAGTTGAAAGGTCGAAAGAAAAACTGATGAAGCCAGAAGAAGTGCTACCACTAGAAAGTCAGTGTCGAGTAGATTGATCAAATGATGAAAAGTAAAAATAGGACGAAAAAAGATTTATGTAAGGGTCGTCATCAAGGATGGGATTTCCTTACATTGATTTGTGTTGGATGAAAGAAAGAACTAGTACTGTAGCTGGCATATGATGACACTGGCCACATTTGACAATGATCAACAGGACAAGATAAGGCAGTGGTACAAAGGAGAGAGAGGACTCCATTTAATATTGGCTTGCCGAGCAGAGGTTATCGTCATAGTAAGAAACCACAGCACGACACATTCAAATCTTGTTGTCTCTCACTGTACTCAAGTTTCCTTAAAGAGTAGAGAGATGAAACGGATGTAAACTGGAGGAGGATAAAACTTACGAATGGTGGAGGCTGCAATCTGAAATTGTGCAGTCTGGACGATGCCAGGAGAACTCGGGACGGGTTTGTGCAGCAAACTGGAGGATGAGATTCACGCAAAGCAAGAGCTCAGTTTGAAAGGGTCACATAGCTCAAATGAAGGCAGTCAGTCTAGTCTGACCACCCAGTCACAACCCACTCAAAGAGCAAGGACACCAAAACTCTCTAAACTCTCTCTCGCAGTCTTGTGAAGGTTCACGAGTTGGAGCCCGGACAAACAGCATGGTGGCTGTATTCCGCCAGTTCTTGGTCGTGGAGGCGGGATAGGACATAAGTGATGTGTTTCCTCTCTAAGGCAGACAGCTCTGCCAGTAACGAGTTCTCTGAGACACATGGTGCCAGTTGTATGGAGACGGAGAACAAGGGGGGGGGGGGGGGGGGGGGGAGTGTTTTAAAAGAAAGTGGATCGGTGCCTAACACACCACCCCCCCCAAAAGGGGGGGGGGGGGGGTTGGTGGGGGGGGGGGGGGGTGGGGGGGGGGGGGGGGGGTTGGGGGTGGGGTGGGGTGGGGGGCGTGTGGGTGTGGGGGGTGGGGGGGGGGGGTGGGTGGGGGGGGGGGTTGGGGGGGTGGGGGTGGGGTGGGGGGGTGGGGGCGGGGGGGGGGGGGGGGGGGGGGGGGGTTGGGGGTCGGGGGGGGGTGGGTGGGGGTGGTGGGGGGGGGGTGGGGGGGGTGGGGGGGGGGGGTGGGGGGGGGGGGGTGGGGGGGGGGGGTGTGGGGGGGGTGGGGGGGGGGGGGGGGGGGGGTTGGGGGGGGGGGGGTGGGGGGGGGGGGCGGGGGGGGGTGGGGGGTGGGGGGGGGGGGGGGTGGGGGGGGGGTGGGGGGGGTGGGGGGGGGGGGGGGGGGGGGGGGTGGGTGTGGGGGGGGTGGGGGGGGGGGGGGGGATGGGGGGGGTGGGGTGGGGGGGGGGTGGGGGTGGGCGTGGGGGGGTGGGGGGTGGGGGGGTGGGGGTGTGGGGGGGGGGGGGGGTGGGGGGGGGGGGTGGTGGGGGGGGGGGGTGGGGGGGGGGGGGGGGGGGGGGGGGGGTGGGGGGGGGGGGAGGGGGGGGGGCGGGGGGGGGTGGGGGGGCGGGGGGTGGGGTGGGGGGGGGGGGGGGGTTGGGTGGTGGGTGGGGGGGGGGGGGGGGGGGGGGGTGGGGGGGGGGGGGGGGGGGGAAAAAAACAACCCAAAAAAAAAAAAAAAACAAAACAACAAAAAACAAAAAAAAAAAAAAAACCCCCCACCCCCCCCCCCAAATATTGAAATTTAGAGTTTGCATCCACCTATATGGAAGTATATGAACGTATGGTTACCACTTTAGCCAAAAAAGAGAGGCTAATACATAAAATTCTAAAGGCATTGTCCAGATTCAGTGGGTGGTTCAACGTTTGGCTCTAAGCAATGCACACAATCTATACTGTTGACCAGCCAATGTCAACTGCCGCAGTTTTTAAACAGTGCTTTGCAATTCCTTAAATGAGACCATGTTATTCCTAACACCGAATTCAATTTCACATAGGCCCAGAACACAAAATTGGTATAGCTACAATGATTATAGGTTTCGATACTTATACCGGATTGCGATCGTATTTCATGCAAAGTTGGCCCAAAGGGTTGCTGCGGCCCATTTGTATATCCCGGAAAGCGTATAGTTATAATGAAAATATGCAATGGATGAACTTTATTTTCGACTGTGAGAGGGAAAGCGATCGCGGAGGAGAAAAGAAGAAAGTACGGGAGGAGAACGAGGGAGACTGACGCGGAGACGCTAAGGATGATGGTCTTCAGAAGACAGAAAGACCAGCGGACAGCGAGGGGGCGCGCAATAGTTCTACCAGCGACAGCGTCGGGGACTAGCCATGATCTTCTTCTTGCAGTGCAAGGGCCTGGAGTTCTGCGAATAGTGCGAAATGCGCTACATCTGCGAATGCGTGCCGAGCTCGAAAAAATGGAGCGTAGAGGTGCGTTGCTAGTGTTCGAGGGTGTGACAGATAGTCGGCAAGTCCACGAGGCAGAGACTTGGGAAGCTATGAAGCCGTCCGAAGGCAGGCCGAGAGGCCTAGCTTCCCCAGTAAGTCACTTGTTTTTGTTGTTAGAGAATGTTCCCACGCTGTTGTTGCGCGCAGACCGAGATACGGCCATCGGAAAGCTGATCAATAATTATCTAAACAAGAAAAATCGACCTAGATACCACTCTATTCATCTTCGTTTCGCCGCCAATAGAGGAGATGGTTGTAGGTTTGCTGTAGGCAAGGGGGGGTTCTATACCTTTTGCGCATGGCAGTTAGGCCGGCACGCGCTCGCTACAGCCCCAGATGGAAAAGTTACTAAAGTCGGGGACCATCATTAGGTGGACGATACGCCTTCTTGGGAGTTGCCCTAATGCAGAAAAAAAGGTTAAAAAGCTCAGTAATTTGAATTTAGTTTAGTAGAACTTTGTTTTTTTCCCATCTGACAGGAATGGCGGAGTGATGGGCAACGTGGCAGATATGTCTCCCAACCCCAGCGTTGGGTTCTATCTCTCGCCTCACCAGAGGCGCCAGCAGAAGGAGCATTGTACGGAACGAGCGATCCGAAAAGGCGAGTTCCAAGCGGAAGCGAGCGGGCAGTTTCCAAGCGATGCATTGAACGACGAAAGTTGCGGAGACGGATTACGCTTCTAGATCAGTGGACAGTATACACAGAGACTCTTTCGGGTCTGGAAAACTTCTCTCAGAGCTATTGAAGAGAATCTCATTAAAGGACATCTGCCTTTGGAAGATGAGAAAAACTAACGCTTGACACGGATGATCCAATTCTGTGCTGCAGTTGTTCAGATAAAAAATTTGTTGATGATCTTATCAAATTTCTTGTGGGCACGACATGGTCGTAAGCGCGTTTGTTGGATCATAGTTGTATGTTACAGACATGTATTGATCTGAGTATACTATTATTATGATGCAGGATGAATGAATGTAGCACTGAGAGGTTTAGGAGGAACCGAGACTGCATGTAGTTGGGGGAAGAACGTGGTGTTCAGCGAAGATGATGTCCGGAGGGAGAGAGTGGGTAACGGGCAACCTGGAGCGGTTGTAGGTAAACTCCCCACTTTGGAGTCCTGTGTAGGGTGAACATATGACCTGCACAAGAGAAAGTTGTTGCTTAGACTCATCTAGGACACCATATGTATATACACTGATGAGTGGAACCAAGTATATATACGCCTTTTTCAGAGGTGACATGTAATTTCCATATTCATCTGAGTGTCTGTCAGGAGATATGGGGACCACGGGCAACTCTATTACATGAATTAATTGTTTGCAAGGTGTCTCTTATGTAGGCATTTATGTATTACCTATACAATCTAGGATTGTACAGAGATGCTGCTGTATGTATAATATATACCAGCAAGCGATCCATCTGAGACTGTTTAACAGTGGAAGATGGTGGAGTCTGAGCCCCTACACACACTGACTGATTGACAGACCGACAACCCACTCAGGAACTCTAAACACAATGCTGCTGGTCACGTGACCGTCACTGACATGTACGTGCTGTCTGCTGCATAGCTACAGAAAATTCAAGGTCTGACACTATTAGAATAGTTTCTGCTCACCAGCTCAGTTCAGTTGGCTAGCTTGTTCTCTCTGCATACACTTCAGTTGTCCTGATCCTCGGCTAACTGAGACTGCGCGCAGGTGAGCTCTTCTCGAAGGACTGGCAATCTCGTTCCTGCCCTCTCTTGGAGCTCGGTTATTGACCGCTAACAGCTCGTTCTGACCAGCCTCCAGCTCGCTCTTGACCGCCTCCGAGCTCATTCTTCGACCGCCTGCAGCTCGCTCTCGCTCTCGCGAATCTCTCCTGTAGCCCGAATTGCAGTAGGCACTGCTGGCTGTGAGAGGTTTGGATCATCGAAGGACCGTGAGCACAATGCAATAGACACATGACGCTATATAAAGGTGGCGAGGAAGAGAAAATTATTCTCACCTTCTTCTCATTCTCTCCTCTTTCTCTTTATATCTTCTTCCTTGTTTCTTTCATCTCTTCCTTTTGATAATTTTTCCTCGCTCTGGCTTTAGCGCGGCGAGTACCTCTGTGTTCAGATCGCTCAGGACGTGCGCAGCAGGACTCGTACTCGCCTGGTAGTCCATAATGATAGCAAAACTAGAGAACCCGGCCGCGTATAGATCGATCTCCAGGTTTTTTGAAGGTGTGTGTTATATGCGCATGCGCAAATCTCCGTGTGAGCTTCACGTGCGTAGCAACTGACTGTCACGTGACCCTTTAAGTAGTCGCAGCGCTGCTTTTTCGTTGGCTGATGGCTCAGGACGGCGGCCTGGACATAGACGAAGATCTGTTCGTAGACGCTCTCCCAGACTATCTAAAGTGTCCGATCTGCCTGTGTGTCCTCCAGTCGCCGTTCCAGACTCCGTGCGGACACCGTTTCTGCAGAGACTGCATACAACCCGTCCTCAAGACCCGAAATAACGTCTGCCCGAAAGATCGCACCGTCATAAGACGCTACCAACACGTTTCGACAATGCGGCGAGGCTCCAGATAAACTCTCTGAGGATCAAGTGTCCGAAACACGCGTCCGGATGCGTGTGGGTGGGCGAGTTATCGGACGAGGCCGGACACGAGCAGTCGTGCGAATATTTCCACGTCCTGTGCAAGCTCTGCGGTGA
Source organism: Geodia barretti (assembly GCA_030341885.1). Taxonomy (NCBI): domain Eukaryota; kingdom Metazoa; phylum Porifera; class Demospongiae; order Tetractinellida; family Geodiidae; genus Geodia; species Geodia barretti. Next base: position 3,573 of record CASHTH010003862.1, on the reverse strand, counting down.
TCTTTTCCCGAGAGTCGGACTCTCGTCTCACGAGCCGACGTGTCCTAAACGCCAGCTACCTTGCGAGTATTGCGGGCTGGAGTTCCGTCTCTCCGACCTTTCCCCGCACTACACGACGTGCCCCGAGTACCCCGTCCTTTGCCGCAACAAGTGTTCCGCGGGAAAAGTCCCACGCAAAGACGAGGAATCCCACTACACCAACGAGTGCTCGAAGGAACTCGTCGAATGCAAGTTGGCTGCGTTCGGAATGCTCCGAAACGAGTTCCGCGAAGCGAAATGGGTGATCACCTGGTCACGTGCGCCCCACAACGAACCCTAAGCCTCGCAAATACCGTCCTGAAGCTGCAAAAGGACGTCCAGGAGCTCTCTCTGGCTCTTGCACAGCAGAAGGAGCAGCAGAAGACAGTAACCAACACCCTCTACCCCTGTGTCGGACAGTTCACCTGGAAACTGGAAGACGTTCGGCTCAAAGTGAAGCAAGCACAAGCCAGGGAGTCCCCCGAGCCAGTCATGATATACAGCCCTCCTTTCTTCTCCCACGAAGGCGGCTTACAAGATGTGCCTCTGTGTGTACCCTGCAGGAGACAGTAATCTAGATTGCCTCTCTCTGTTTACTTTGTCATCATGAAGGGGCCCTACGACAAAATCCTCCCGTGGCCGTTTCAGAAAGCGATTAGGGATCACTCTCCTTAGCTGCCGAGAAGGTCCGGGGATTGTCAAGGACATAAATCCGGACCCCAAGTTGCACTATTTCCACCGACCGAGAAACCAAAGAACGTCGGTTACGGCTACCCCAAATTTATATCCCTCCAGAAACTTCTGTCTGATCGCTCCGAGTATTTGGACGGCGATTCCGTGTTCATGCCGCTGCGAAATTTTTCATTCTTAGCATATTTTTGGTTTTGTAGAGCTGCCCCATCCCCGAGCCCACCACCACATTTTATGCGCGTACGGCTGCGCAGCAGACGAAGGTAGCTAGCTAGCTAGCGAGCTAGAGAGCTGCAAATGCAACGAAGTGTCACGCTAACTAGTCTCCGCAGCCACACGGCCGTCGCGTCGGGATATCTGCACAAGCTGGCGCACAACGGGACGCGTTCGCCTGTTGGCACCAGCGATACTACGTTCTCTACAAGCGACGGTCTCCTGCGCAGCTTCAAGAGCTCGCGCGGCCAGAAACAAGTCCACGCGTCATCCACGTCGGTCGCAAGTGTCTTCGCGTCCGATTCGGAGCCGATACGAGGAGCGACGAGTGCAGTCACTGGCCGAAAAACTGTCCGCGTGCACTATGTTTCTCTGTCATCAACATTGACCGGGAGTACCACTTCTATTGCGAGTCGGAGCGAGAGTTTGCAGTTTGGCGCGACAGTCTCCAGCAAACCCTCGCGAAACTGGGTTCGGCTCACTCGAGCTACGTCGAGAGACGCAGCACAGCCGTATCCCGTCGACGACGATGACGATCTGTCCGTCGCGCCACTCAGACTGCACCGAGAAATATAGAGCAACGAACTGCGGCCGAGAAGAGAAAGAAGAGAGCGAGAGAAGACAGAGCAGACCCAGAAGAGGACAAGACAAAGGAAACGGTGTGTAGGTGATGCATACGATGCGGTAGATCCCGCCAGTTTTCTTACCGACGCTTAGACGAACACAAGAAGAAACAAATAACGCGCCACAGTCATACAAAGTTGGAGTCAAAAGATGATGATTATTGGGAAGATGTCGTAAGTGCGAAAGAGGCCAAGGAAGAAGAAAGTCTTGAGCAAGTCGGCGATCATGAGGGGAAACGTGTTTGTCACCTCTAACTATACACATAATGTGCAGAGTGAAGAGTCAAGGAAAGAAAGGTTTCTGGAAGAAAAAACACTAGCAACTACCACAGCAACTAATGGGATTGAAGCTGCATTTTTAGAAGTTCAGGGATCATTGATAAAACCTTTACATGATATGTGTGATCCATTCTCAGCATTTACTATGTCGTCATTGCCTGCAGGACCGTGATATATAAAAGCAATTCTACGATAATAAATTTCATTATACCAAATTAGTTTTAGACTTCCGGTCTACCGCTAGACCACAATAAATACAATTTCAGAGTTAACATTCGGTCTCTGTTGAAAACTCACTGCGTGAAGAAATGTCTCAATCTGCTGGCCACAAGACGTCTGATTCCTGTACCACGTAAAAAGAACGTCAGGAGATTCAGTTCTCGTAGTAGGTCCAGTACAGGCCTCGTCTGATGACTGGAGTTGTAGTGTTGAGAGTCTCTCATCTCACGAGTGTCTGGATGATCATCAGGTCTGTCGATCAGAGACAGCTCGTAGTGTACGTCACAAACGAGCAACACTCTTCGGAGGCCTTTAATATACTCGTCGTGATACACACGACGCTGAAGGGAGGTGTAACCCGGCGCCCTTTAATAGCCTGTCGATGATCGTGAACCGCGAACATCCCGATTGATACAGTCGTCAACTCCACGTTTTCAGACAGGCTTGGCTTGTAGGACGGAAGCGTTTGCGAGGAAACCCGTCCAAGAGCCCCCGTAGCTCAGAGACCCAGAGATTGAGTCCAGGATGAGAGAGACCATGGTTTGGTCTGCGGACCAGGAGACCTCCGAGGTTGTGTACGCCGTGGCCCTCGCTATGTGGGATGCCTGGGAGCTGTGGACGTACGGAGGAGCGTCGCACGCCGCGAGAGTGGGACGGCGGCAGCTTGATGCCGATGCAATTCTTGATGATATTGCTGTTCGCTTTCTCCTGCCCCTGGTGGGCCCATGCCATTGATAATGACTCGAAGAACTCTGCATGCTCATGCGTATGATTTGATAGCTCCTCAGATGTTCTAAAGGTCGAGTGCGTTGGGTTCTAAATAACGAAGGACTTCGATGTTACTTTCTGTGACACACTCGTGCGCATGCGCGAGGACGCGACGACTGTTTGCTAGCTGACCAACATCACCGACTCTATCTTCTTCTTTCCCACTGACCAAGTGAAAGATCTGGCACCAGGAGGATGGCTTTATGGAAAGACTGAGGAAGAACTCTCGCAGACGCCATTGAAAAGTTCAACGAACATTAAACTACGGTACTCTAGCTAAATAGCTCCTCCGCCGCAGGTTTGCGCTCCATGAAGCAACCAGCAGCAAGAGCGCTGCGGCAGCGCACGGCACACGACCACGGGGAGCGAAGAGGAAGCCGTGTGACCACATGGCTCTGGCCCCGGCCACCATATCTCAGGGATTTTCTCCACGACGATCGACTCACTCCGCCGCCAGCTTCGCCCTCGCGTCCACTCGTGTACAGGTTCACACTGGAGAGACTACGGCCGCCAAAGGCATCTGGAGGAGGCAAACGCTCTGTGACCGAAAGGGTGGACTAATTAACGTTTTGAACTATAGAGTTGTGTAGGTTCACCTTGTTCCCCTCTCTTGGTGATAAGTACTGGGTCGGCGGCTCTGAGTTGTGGTCTCCTGACATGGGAAACATTGATAAAGAACGCTGGTTAACAGTGCATTCGCGGTATCCGGAAATAGCCCTCCATACCTCAGGTATTAGCATAAGTCCCCCACCACACAAACCTA
>CASHTH010003861.1:0-29771 GCA_030341885.1 Geodia barretti | reverse complement strand
GTACTTGCACATTCAATGACCTTCGACTGTGGCGCAGGGAAAATTCGTCCTTTTACTGTCCCGTTAATGGTACCACTCATTTTTTAAAGAATAGGTAAGAAGTCAAGACCATCTAGTTTGAACTCTCACGCTCAACCTCATCCTCATATGTTGGACTCATCATGTGGTGTAAAGGGTTTGTGTGTGCGTAAGGTACTGACATGACCCGCTGTATTGACCATGAAAACCACTAACAAAAGTTAAACAGTTACCCCGCTGCCTCGGGCGTCAAGTCCACTACTAGTGAGGTTACGCCCCTCTCTTCTGCCGGCACAGGGCCACACACAACACAGGGGAGACCACTGGCTGATGGGCCACACCGCACGGGACACAGCTGGGCGCGTTGCAACGAGAAACACTGGCCAGTGGTGCCCTCGCGCGCGAGGAGTAGTACCCACGTGGGGGGAGCCGGCTATGGGAGCTGCCGTGCAGATCGACTCCTCTGCAAGGGGCGCGCTCCGCGGCCGGCCGGGGCTCCAGAGCCGGAACTCGGGCCAAGAAAGAACAGTGCATGGAAGGGGACGGGTCACTGGCGCCAGTGGCCCCATCCGGGTTCGGTGCGCTTGCTCACTGCAGGACGCCGCCAGGGCCCCCCCCACCGAGCCGGGCGACCCTCAACCGCGAATTCCACGGGGCGTCGCTCGCGCCAGCCACCGACAAGGTACACGACCGCAGGTGAACTGTTCCCGACCCCAACCTCGACGAAGCTTGGTTTCTCCAGAATTATCGTCTATATCCGTGTGTGGGCCTTTGCGTGGGCGGTCAGCGAGGTCTCGGAGGGGGGTGTGAACCTAATATATTGCACAAGTGGTGGTTAAATGAACACAAGGCCACAAACATCTAGGGAGCGACACAACACAAACAAATTAAAAAAAAAAAACCCCGAAAACAGTGTCCATACATTCGACATTATGTGTGTTTATAATAGGGCTAGCGTCACGGGGAGCGCCCGGTGGCCAGCCGCTCGATAGTTGTGTGGTAATTTCAGGAAGGTTACAAAACGTAACTTCCACCCACTCTCCATGGTTCAAATTAGGTGTACATACTAAGTATGCGGATATGCCTCTGCCCCCTTTGTCGTTACTATTTGGATTGGCCTAGTCGGACCAGTGCTGGCACTCGATGTTTGTTCAGGTGAAGTGGGGACAGTAGAGATTATAGAAGGCACCGTGAAACCGTTGGCTGTCGTACTGTAGGCATCACCCACACACACACACTGGGAGACCGTTTCTCCGAAACAAATTCACCCTCCCTACGGGAACTTAACAACTGAATTGTCTGGCGTGCTTTCCCTTTTGATGCCACTACTGTGATTGTATTGTAAAGGTGCGTTGTGTGTGTGTGGTGGGGGAAGTGTGCTCACGTTCTGACTGGGAAGAGATTACTATGCAGAGCAAATTGAATGAATCCGTCCCACCGGAAAAGGCCAAACCAAATTAGCCTCGGCCGCGTGAGATACCTTTTGCGTTACGTTGTTCGTCTACGACGCGCACGTGGCTGAGCCGTTCATGGATTTTGTTTGTGCAACCTGCATGTCGTCACGCCAAGTCCAAGGATCCTGCAACAGTGTGTTATATACATGTAGCGCCCCGTCTATAGCTCCCTCATATTCAAAGACACGTCAATGGGCAGTGCTAGCTCCTCATATTCAGAATACTTCCAACCCGTCAATGCAGTGCTAGCTTCTCATATTCGAGATACACGTCATGGCAGAGCGTATTTCGTCCATACCATATGTGCGATGATGAAAAATATTGGTCGGCCTCTGGTCAATTCGTGGCAAGTGTGTAAATGTCCCTCCCCCCGTGCTGCTGTAGGCTTGCTGCATGGATTTTGGACTTTTCCACAGTTCACAGAGACCGTTGAAGAGTAACGAACATTTTGATGTGAGCTGATTGTTCTAATGCATTCCCTTGTGGCCTTGTGTACTGTGGCTAGTAGTGCTACAGGCCGTGTGCCACTATGTCATGTGGATGAAAAAAAATAACATATGCCTGTGACACATGCCCACATAAAATTCAGCCAGCTTTCAGATTACCCCCTCTCGTGCAGATTATTATAGTGATAATATACTTACCTTATCCCAAGGGTTATTCGACGCTCGTTGCACATTTGGAGAGGCAAATAATTATATGATACAACCTTGCTGTGTGTGTGTGCAACAACTTAATGAACCCTGCTGGTGCACATGTGACAGATTACAACTGGTACTCTTATTTGATTGTTGTGTGTGTATGTGTTCGCGCTTGTGCATGTTTCAATACTGTTACTATACAAGCGGTATGTACCTAATCCCACATACCCCGCCAGTTGCTACACAGTATATACAACACCACTTCAGTGATGTTTGCATAGCAACACATGGTTGTTTTTAATTGCCTGAGCTCCTCAGGCCACACTACTACATGTTATATGTGTAAGCGGGCCACCAACCTATTGTGCAGCCGCCGAGGTGTGTGTGTGTGAGTTGAGTCAAGAATGGTACAAGGTTCAATGGTGTGAGGCTGTGCCCTGTGCATGTGTGTCATGTGTGGTGGCAGCAGATGACAGTTGCCATTTTCCGCCTACTGATCAACTTAGTGCTCATTACAGAAGAATGCATCGTTTAGCGTCTACTGCGTTACACTATGCACCTAGCATACTGCAGACGTAACAACGCCCTTTGTGGTGGATAAGTAATATGAAGTAATTTGTCAAGAAAACATGTGGGGCTCTTATTAATTCTGGGTGAAAGACATTTTAGCATGCCTCTGCATTGACATTGCCCTACATTATATTTTATGTTAAGATGCTTGAAACCACAAGTTTAAATGACAAAAAAAAATTCCTTGGGGCCGCCCTCTGCAACGTGCATTGTATGGTGTTTCTTTTGACCTCCGTATGATTGATTCTTTTTTCGGCTGTAATTATTTCCCTCAGAAAGTAAAAATGGTGACTCACTGGAACGTCCCCCCCCAGGGGGGGGGGGGGGGGGGGGGGTGGGGAGGGGGTTTTTAAAAACGACCTCTCTATGCACATACATGCAAATACTGATTTGCTATGACGCGGTGTGCTTTTCTTTCTCGAACACGCCCACTTATCTCAGCAACACAAAGCTACCTTTTTTTTTTTTTGGTTGCCCCCCGCACCAACAAGTGAAAACCATTCTCTAAGCCTGTGCAGAGAGACCCCCTTCGACCCCTGTTCATTATCCTTAATAGACAGGGGGGAGGGGCATCCACACTTTCCCCCAGCACAATCTATAACCCCCTTTGCAACGCTGCAAGTATATACCTCCCTCCTGTGTGCCAAATCGCCAGGTGGTTCATTAGCTTTATAAGCGGGGTCGGGAAGCACCTCTAATCGCGTCATGGGAGGGGGACCGCTATTCAGGGGTGGTCCAGGCCGAACCCCGTGGTTTATCTTTCTTTTCGTCGAGAAGGAGAAAACCGCCCCCCACTGTGTCTTTGCCTTTTTCGCTGATTGCCAATACGGAGCTGTTGTTGTTTTCACGGTCCACTGCAGACCACTGGCCCGCCCCGGCCAGGAACCCGGCCTGTACTTGATGCAGCCAGAAGCTCCTTGTAGCATTTTTCCTGTCCCAGGGGCCCACCCGCTGACTTGTTTTTATGCGGTGCTGCCAGCGGGAAATGGCCCAGGCACTGCGGCGTAACTAGATTATACCAATGTACGTGGTGTAGTGCGTGCTGTTGTGTTGTTAGTGGGGAGAAGTTCTGGGTTACCCCTCCGGGAAGTGTCCGACTGGCAATCCGCGTGCCTCACGACCAGATCAGGAATCGAAAAACCGTCTACCCTCTACACCGACCCCCTGATCCTACTTCCATCTACTTCAAGTTGTACTGCACACACACTAGCTGCGGATCAATAGGGGTTATTGACTGTGTAGCTCCCACCTTTCACTAATTTCATGATAACCGGTGTACCGTTGCTGCCATATGACATGTATTGGAGCCCTAGCACCAGTCTCTGTACATTACAGGTCGACGCTATTCATGGACACACATGTACAAATTGTCTAGCTACCAATTGCAGTGTAATAGTGTGGTGTGTGTGTGTGTGTGAGGTACTGTCTTAGTGTCTGAATAAGTTCACACACATCATGACATACAAACACAGTGGCCACACGCCTCTCACTGGAATTGATTCGTTCAACACGACATCCACCGCCATGCTGAGTACTGTATGGAAACTTTACGACCCACACGCCTATTAAGCCTACACTTACTCACCCGCTGATAAACCATGCGCATCCACATAGTAGAACAAACCCAACCATAGTTGATGCAACAACAGTTGAGGTTATGCATCATGAACCACCACTAAAATTCAATTGTAGCAACTTCCGAGTGCGTCTTTGGTTCTGATTGTCACCACCTCGACCAATCAGATTTACCCAGTTATTTACACACGACGTTAACCACAGATTGAGCATTTTGCAATGCGCGAGCCAAAAACCAGGGAATGCATAAATACATCATTGTGGAACTTCCGAGTGCACATCCCGTCCCCTCCCCCCCGGCCAATCAATTCGAGGCTCACACTTTGCTTTGTTGTTGACTAGGCTATTTTTGTCTCTAGTAAGCAAGACTGTTTACCAATACTTTGTGGCCAAATGTATAGTCCCCTTTGTGTAAAAATGAGAGAAACAGATCTTCGCGTCTGTCCGTCTTTAAGATGCTATATTGCCATGTTCATTCATCGGTAAACTACGCGTGGTAAAGTGCCTCGGCTCCCTATTAGTGCCCCTCGCTTCGCTCGGACGCCGACAAGCTCGTGAGCCCTCGCACTCTACCACGCGTAGTCCCACCTCGCTTCCCGCAACTAACCTATATAAGTAGCCATGTTTCATGTGCACCATGGAGCAATAGAACACAGAAAACCCTTTAGACCGTACTTTGTGCAAAAACAGAGTGCATGCACCAAACTGTTAATTAAGTGCTCAAATAATTCTGGTATGGGGAAGTGATCAAAAACCAACCAAAAGGAAGGATCTGATGATCTCAAAACATGACCGGCCAGTCAGTGTGTGTTTATATATTTATAATGAAACTGTGTAGTGTAAGAGGTTCCAACAACTCCAATCATTCACAATAAATGGTCGTAACAACATTAATTCCTGTGGCTGCGGATGGCCCACACGTACGACGTCGTGGGCGAACCAACAACGGATTTACTAGGCTCGCAAGGTTTCACTGATCGCCGGTGGTTTTGAGCACCGAATTTTTCTTGTCCTGACGGCTCCAACCCTTCAGAAAACGTCCTCCGTCGCTGTAACTTTTGTATATACGCAATGCCTGCGAGTATTGATGTCAACGTGTAAACTCAACGATATAAGAGTACAAAGGCACAACAAAACATGTTATTAGAGTGTGGTTGGTTAGGTGAGATATTAAGGAGTATGGTGATCGCAAACGTTTGTTAGTTTATCATCATCCAGACAATATTAATGGGACTAAAATGAGTCTGCACATGACCTTTGACCTTGACTGTGCATACTGACTATCTATATGTACATGTCTTCTTCCTCCTGGGATTTAAAGAGGCAGTCTTGACCTTGCGAGACGGCTTGAGGTGCCCACCTACGCCGTGCCACTGCACAGGTAACACACATGTCCACAGTAGATACGCAACTGTGTGGGAGGGGGGAATCGGGGGGCTAAGCAAAGAGCGTACTATCTGCGACGCTGTGAATACCACGTTGGGAGGCGCACACTCACTGGAATCAATGGGGCGCAAAAACGATATATAAGGGGGAAAACAATAAAAATGACGTGCTGCGGGCGCAGCGAAGGGGTGGGGCATGTTGTGTTTAAGTGCACGCACCCCTGGTTGTGCGTGCTTTGCTAATATCACCACCCATTATTAGTCATGTGATTAGATAGTGATCCCTTTGTGTAGCCTATACATATTATTATATACTTACACAGCTAAGAGTTCTAACTGTCCAGTTGATTACTCAGTGATGGAGGCCGGTCACAGCAGAGTGCAGTGAAAGGGTCACAAATGTTCTGAGTGTTGAAGAACAGAAAGAGATCTTGATCTTTGCTCGGCTGGCGTGGGCTGTGATGTGTGTTGTTCGAGGCCACGACCCCAGTGAACATTGCCGAGGAACTCTGGTTGCCAGCGAGCGGTTGTGTGACTAGGCCACCGGCGTGGCAGAGAGCACGTGCCCACTCCGTTGCAGTCTGCCAGGATTCGCCTTGGTTGGTGGGCGTGATTTGCTGCGGTGCCTGCCTCCATGTGGCGTCACTGTCGTCTAGTTGTTGCCAGCACGAGGGCCAAGACCATGACCCTCTATGAGGATTATATGTAGCTAGTCTATGAGATTAGTAATGGCCCGGGCACTGTGATGCACTGAGTAGCACAGACCAGCACCATCCTGTGTGTGTTGTGCTGTAGTGCTAAGCTACGTTGTTTCTCTTCTCACGGGTCAGCATGGATACACGGAGGGGTCACACTAGATATACCGATAATGTTAAGAATAGACGTATAGTGGTGATGGTCACTGGGTCATATAATTGCTTAGAAGGGAGCGAAGAAGACTTTTAAGAGATTGGTGTTTCTCAATCGACACCGTGCCAACTTGGCTGATTCCCTACTTGAATAATTGGCCAATTGCATCACCAGTAACGCTGTATTGTGTCTATATAACCGCTCCTTGATTGACCAGATTGATTATTAGTATCATCGTCAGTGTACTGTTGTAGTAGCCCCGAGTACTGTACAGCGAGGATCCTCCTGTCTGTGGCAGGGTTTTGGATGATGAATAAAACATGTCGATGCTATGGCAGCGTATGCAGAAACTCAACCTCAGAGCAGCTCTCGGAACACTTCGAGAAAAAGAGCATTCCGTTCCCCACCGTGGTGGTAATGTATTTGACCCCAGTGGCAACAGAGTGGCCAAAATAATGATGTATTATAGAGCAGAGCTGGGCAGATGGGGAAAATAGCCGAAGTAGGACAGAAATGTCTGTCAGCACGATGATACATCAAGCTTATGGTAAAATATTTTGTGATAACCACAGCCGGCCTGGTAACGTACGCGTGATCACTGGCACCTACAGTTGATTGGAGCCATACCTGATGAAGCATACAGTTCACGCGCAGCTGAGTCATTGCTGGATTGGGGTGGGTCGGTGAGTTGCACACATTCTACTGTTTGACAGTGAGTAGTGTGAATTATGAAAATTATGAAAAAGTTGTTCGTACAGTAGAATTCGTTAAGTACGTTTTCAAATTAAATGAAGCACATAAGCGCCAGCACAGGTTACTACACTTATTTTCAGCTATATGTATCAGCTGTCTAAGCATTGACTTCACAGAGCTAACAGCATGGGTGTATAATACTGTTGCGGGACTATGTCGTAATAAAGTCACCGGTCTAGGTGTGTTGCCTATACCTATATAGCTGTCATTGGTTTTTCACTGGGTTAGTTGCTACTTGGAGACAGACAGTTGGGAGCCTTCAGAACCACAAACAGGCAGCGGGCGTGTGTTGCCACCCCCCCAGTGCCAAAACACCTTGCCTGACACACCAGGCAATCAAATACCCCCTCCGCCCAGTACTGTGTGCATACAAAGGGCGCAACTTAGTTAGGCGGTGTCCATATCACCTACCTGTTTGCTGCATACGTGATATTTGGTGCATTGTTTGCTTGCTGTGCTCACTGTGTGCGTGTGACTTGTCTTGCTTGCAGAATTTGCCGTCCTGGCTCAATCATAGGACCCCAGCAACACTACCTTGCAGAGTACGTCATCTGATACGATACATGAACAGCCACACCCTTACACACACTAGACGGTGTGGCTGGTGTGTTTACATTTTCCTTCAGTATAAAGTTTCAAAGTCGGTAGATACTGTAGTTGTGTGTGCGTACACGTCACACCCAGATGAAATGTCACAGTAAGTGCCCAAGGACCCATTAATTTCTCAAGTGTATATACAGTTTTGCTGTCCATCCAGACATTATGTCCCGTGATGTAATAACTGTACTCTGGGTTAATGTTTACAGGAAACAGGCCATTCTGTGGGCAGAGGGAGACATGTGTCGTGGTCGCGACATGCCCAAGCTGCAGAGCGGGAAGGCAGAGAAGATTGCCAAGGCTGAGAAGCTGGAGAAGGAGGCCTGGCTGGAGAAGATGGAGCGACAGGAGAAGCTGCGCTCCAGCATGCGAGCCATGGATCCCCTCGAGGCCCACATGCTCCGTAAGATCACAGCCGACATGGACACCATGATCATGAGCAGCAAGCACAAGGAGTTTGAGGTGAGGAACGGCTTTAGTAGAGTTAACTTACCCGAGCATTATACAATCAACCGATGAGTGGAACAAAAGCCTCCCATAACTTCAGTGTATGCAAGTATATATGGTGGGCCTATGTAGCGTATTGCAGAAAAACCTTTTCTCTTGTTGTATGGACCATCGTGATGATATTATGATACCAACACGTTGCGTAGAACTATTTTCCTAGTGTATATGACACACTGACTTTGAGCTCTATTGCAGTTTTTTTTGTGTGTTGTTCTCTAGACTGAGTCACTGTGTAGTGAGCTCCTGCCCCCGTACTCTGAGGTGGACCATCAGGTGGGAGAGGGGAGGGGAGCAGTGACTCAGGGAGACAGACTCAACGCTCTGAAGAGAGGGAGGGCACACCACCACCACTCAAGAATTGCCTCTGCTGCCGACAGGTGAGAGCAACACACTGATGGTAGTCTAGCCTGACAAGTCAAACAGGTGCACCATACATGTGGCCAAGAATGTGGTGCCTAACTTTTAAAGAGCCCTCGATTTACGTACCTAACTCCTGAAAGTGTGTACACAGTCAGTGAAGTTGGGCAGCTAATAGGTCTTCAGGTATATTGCTTTGAACCCCAGTATATACCTTTCCTGCAGGCACACCCCAGAGCAGATTCTGCTCATGGGCCGCACTCGTCAGCAGACCATTCAGCTCCGCAAGAGTGCAGCAGCAGCGGCGGGGGCCGTGGTCTCCACCCCTCACCCTCCACCTCCCACCTCCTCCTCCTCCTCCTCCACCCAGCTCCCAGCCACGCCTCACGGGAAGCCCATGATGACGAGATCTCGCCAGGCTCCTTCTCGCGGGGTGACCGTCCAGGCCCTGGAGCCAGCAACAGCCCAGACCCTCCCGTCCATTGTCACCACCAACTCCACTCCCTCCAGTCACAGACCATCGTGAGCTCTCAGTCATGCTGTATTTTTTGACACTCAACAAAATCCCCATGTGTGTTGTGGTGTAAAGGATACCTCGGAATAAAAGAGATTTTCATGGTTTTTTTTATAATGGACCCTTTGAGGTTCCATTGTAGTCGGCAGTTCCTTTCTGGCAAATTTGTTTTCTGGCAAGGGGAGCCCACGTAACGAAGTTGTGTATAAGCTCAGTGTTGTTGGGTTCTCCTCTCAATCATCTCTGTTTCTCATTTCTCAACAGACGTGTTCGTGGCAACTCCTCGGCTCGTACCACAGTGCGCCCGGCGGTCCTGGCCACTGCAGGGAAGAGGGAGAACCTCTAGAGTCCCCTCAGAGAGGCGTCGTCGTCTGTGCCTCCTGCCCGAGGCACTGCACAGATCATTTCATCCTACTTCCACCCCCCTTCCCTTCCCCTCCTCTCCCTTCCCTTCTCGCCCCTCCTTTAGTCCTTTTACAGAACTTTTCAATCTTTTTGCAGCCTGTAGTTGTACGGTAATATGTCACCATCCATCCCCCATTCTTATTAACAAGAGACTGTACTTACATAACAACACTTACCTACACATCAGTTATCGACTAGACAATTATACTGACTGTTATACGCCTACATGTTTACCACACGATCATTGTAATCACTGACTCACAGTAATACTAAACAGTGTTTACTATGCATGCATGTATATTTATATGTATGTGTGTGTATTTACGGACTTGAAGAAGACAATCTGCTTGTGTGTGTGTGTTTATCTCTGTGAATTGTTCGAATTTACGCATGCGCGTTCTTATTGGCGGGAATTTCTGATCGGCTGGCCGGCAGGAGGTAGGTAGGTAGGTGTGTCCATAACCACTGGGAGACGGCACGCTCGTCTAGCGAGGGGAGAGAGGGAACGGAAGGATGTTCCAGCGTCAGTGGCGGCAAGCGCAGAGGCCTCGTAGGCACGTAACGACGAAGAGCCAAGACGGCTGGGAAGAAGACGGCACACAGGAAAAGGGCAGACTGGGACGTAAGAGATGAAAGTAGTAAAACGAGTAGTTTTGCCTTATTCACACAGAGGCACATTTGCACCATTCATGTGTTACCCTGCATTTGGACAATCACATCACAGGTTTATAGCAATGACTGCTCGCTTCTTCCACATATACAGAACACAGTAAGTGACTTGAGTGTTCATCAGCTCTCAAGGGAGGAGCTAGTGAGTCACTTGCACCAGCAGCTCTCATCAACTGCACGTGACCAGCATTTCTGTGTAGAATTAATGTGTTTCCTAGCAGAAAGAGTTCAGTAATAGAGAGGAAAGAACGAAAACAAATCACCATTAATTATCCCCCTCCCAACGACGATAAAAATACACACGTGTATGTTCTGCAGGAACTGCGACGGTCTCGCATACTCTCCAAGAATGCTGATAGAGCTAAGAGAGAACTTGAAGAAATAGTTACGGGTAACACCAGTGGTGTCGGAAAGCCAACTGGGGAGCAGAGTAAAGAGGTACACGTACGTAATACATCCAACTGGCATATGTATAGCTTATACATATTTGTGTATATGTCCACCCTCACCATTAATAATGTAGAAGCTGCACAGCATTCTAGAGGAGTCTGATAGAGCTCTTTCTGTTGTCAAAGACTTGTTTGGCGACGATCCAAAGGTGTCTACCACAATATTATTGTGCCATGTTGATCAACTCAAAGTCAGAGGCTCCGTGCTGTTTCCTGTAGAGATACAGTGGCCAGCCAAATGTGACAGTGGCTCCTCATGTGACCACGAATAAAGCAGCACTCCAGAGGTAAGGCTGTAAGTTCTACACAGTAGGTTGTTTGTTGGTGTTAACTCCACTAAAGGCACGCACACACAGCATAGTAGAACCTCCGAATAGAGGGCAAGTTGTCTTTCTTTCTACCTTTACTTGGAGGTTCATTAAAGGAAATGTAGCAGATATAACAGGAAAATTTAGAAACTTGGTGATAAATTTCGACCTTGTGTACTGTCTCATTCTCTTTAAAATCAATATTAGCACCATGTGTTTGAACGGTGTCCTATGATGTGTAGGACGTTGTTGGAGAGCAGGCTGGATGGTCCCACTCCTTCAGCTCTCAATTCTCCCGGGGGAATCAGAGACGAAAGCATCCTTGGGTTGGCCCCTGTCAAACCGGCCCTTAACGACCTACCTTCACCTTCCTCAGGTGATTATAGTGTGGTGTCTTTTCATATTATCACGGTTTACTGTTTCTATTGTCTAGTGTAACCCCTAACCCTGTTACCTTAGCAATATAGTGTACTGTGTATTAAACTACCAAGAACTTCGTGACCTTCGTTTAGTAATTTTATACGAAGAAAGAACCATTTATTCTTGTCTTATGTAGATTTCACGATCGACGAGTCGACTTTCGAGGACAGTTCCCTGCGATTGAGCCCCCCAGTGGCCCCCTACCAGCCAGTCGTGGTTGATTTCCCTCGGTTCCAGCGGCTTGTGGAGGAACACGGAGAGACTGGGGAGGGGGTGGGGAGTGGTGAGAGGGGAGGATGTGAGGTTAGGGAGAGGGTGGAGGGTGACGAGTTGTCCAGTATTTCCCACACTGGCTCCCAGCAAGGCGGAGGCAATGTCACAGTTGACTCAAATATGGACTTACCTAAAGGTAGGGGCGTGTGTGTGTAACTAGAATAAAATGCAGAACTACAGTGCTAATGTGTTGCTTGCCTTGCGACCTTGTTGCTGTGTAGAGGTTATAACCAGTTTCTAACTTATAGTACTCATACTGACAACTATGGTGCAAGATGTACCACAGTTTTGTATAATATACGTAACTATGTGGATGTAGGTGGAGTGAGCGGTCCTACTTCTGGTCATCCACAGAACACGATTGCCCTACAAAACCAGCACCATCCACTGGAGATTGCCCACAAGATGCCGAGCTTCGTGACTGCTCGTCCCACCACTACTGCCACTAGTGGATCTTCTAGAACAATCCTCGCTAATCAACCAGCCTTTGTACAGGAGTCCTCTCACAGTGTGTCTAGGAACCAGAGGGTCCGGAGACTCCCACCTGGAAGAGCTACAACTACTGGTATGAGCAGTTGATGCTGTAGAGTTAGCACACTGTGGTATTATTGTACCTCTACTCTGCCTAGGAGCAGCAAGTAATGGAATCCACGATGATCTCTCAGTCCTCCAGAAGGTACAATTTGTATGATGTTGTGTGTCAAAGATGTGGTGTTGTTGTATGTCATTATACAGCTAGTGCAAGATCTTGAGAGAGAGCTACTGGATTACGAGAAGACTTCTGGTTATAGCTTCCCTGTCAAGAAGCCAGCAGCTGCACAGGTTGCTACCGTGTAATTTGTGTTTAAGGTGTGTACTGTGTGGGTTTGTTTGCTGCTAGAGTGGTACATTCACCTCCTTGACCGCCTCTCTGCTTGCGTCGGTAACAAAACTCACCCACTACCTGAAACAGGTTCGTTGTGGCTCTACTTCTAGCCTTTGCATGTTATAGTTTCTCCTAAATATGCAGAGCGAGGTCCAGTTGAAAGGAGAAGTGGCTGTCAGAAACCAGTTGCTGCATGCCATGGGCGAGCAGCAGAATCTAATGGATGCCTTGACAGCAGTCAGTATATATATACCCTCCTTTAGTTGCCTCCTGTTACTGTTGCTGTCACGTGTGTGTTTTGAAGGATGTCGTGAAGCTCCAAGAAGAGAACTCCTCACTCAAGAGTGGACTCCAGCAGTTGGAGCAGACCACTGCACAGCACACAAAGACCCTACAGGTTTACTTTGCATTCTACACATACTATAATGTATGTTTATGTTTTGTGTGCGTAGGAGGATGTCTTAGAACTTCGCACAAAGATATGTGCATTGGAACAAATCAAGCCTTTTCCTGTGAAGTCTTCTGTTGCTACTAGTCAGCCTACTGGTATGTCTGTTGGTGTGCTATATCCTGCCAATTGTATGTCATTTGATTACATGTGTGTAGGATCAAATGGTGAGGCTTCTGCTTCCGCGATGACATCACCACCAGCATCATTTGCCAAAGCTTCTCCAGAACGTGTGGTGGACAACTGTGATTCTTCCATTCCACCGTCCCCACAACACTTCTATTCCAGCAGACTGGCGCCAAGTATTACTAATACCCAGGGGCCTCCCCTCGATGCCAGTCTCGGTCCGACTCCAGTGCTGCCGTCCAGCATGAAGTCATTCCTTCCACACCCGGCCATGTTCTACCATCCTTGGTCTCTTGCTAACACAGGGCCAGGTATGGAGTCAACCCCAGCACTCTACCAAACACCAGCCGACGGACTGACGAAACCTTCTCTCTATCTGCCTTTTACTCCGACTCCACTATCAGCTCTGTCAGTGCCCCAAGTGACCCCCAGGCTCTCTATGACAACACTATCTCCCCCAGGTGTCAGTGTCTCTCCGCTGCCTCTCGGCTCAGCCTCACAAACTCCTCCCATCTCATTACCTGCCCCCAATGTCAATGTCTCAGACAGCTTTCTTTCACAAGTTCCGTCTTTCTCCGTACCTCCCTCTGGTGTTGGTGTACCTCTCAGTTTAGCACCACAATTCCCCTCTATTACCCTACCGCCCTCCAATGTCAATGACTCTCCTGTGAGCTTGGTCTCACAAGCTGCTGTATATGTGCCTCGCTCTAGCGTCAGTGGCTGTGCCCTACCCCTCAGCTTACCTTCACAACCTCCTCCTGCCTACCAACCTACTCGTACACTACCTTTCCAACCCATGCCCCTACAACAATCGTCCCTGTCGTCCCACCGTCCTCCTTCCAATCCGGCCGTCTCTGTTCAGCTTCCACCATTACCACCTCTGTCTCTGCCATACTCCTGGGAGGCACCTGTGGCTACTTTGCCATCACTCAGCAGGGGTACTACAGTACACACCCTTTCCCCTGCTCCACGGACTAATCCCACATCTTTAGCCACTGTGACACTCAGAAAGACTGCAACTACAGTACCAGCTCCCCCGATGACTCAGCCCGACTTGTCCCTATCGCTATCCTCTCTCCCTGCTCCTGAAGGCACTAGCAGACGGTCTGAAGTGTCTCCCTCTCAGAGTAGTGAGAGCAGTCTGGACATTGAGGCCTCTCTGGCCAGGATGTCCTCCCTGGCCCGCTCTGTCCTGCAGGAACTAGCCCAGGACCGTGGCCACCTCTTGAGTAACTCCTCCCAGTCTCCCCACTCCTACTCCACCCCATTCCCCCCACCACCTGGACAGAAACGCTACCTATCAGCAGTGGAAAGTGTTGGTAGTAGCATGACAACAGTCACCTCTTTGGACTCTGAACTGACTCCTCCCAGTGTCGACTCACTAGCAACACAAGAGTCTCATCAGCTCCATGACCTACCAACACCCTCATCCACTGTGAAGGTATATGCAGTATGTTTTGCACACTGTGTTAGATGCTGTGTTAATCTCTCCAGGACTCTCCCACTTCTGTATCAACACAATAACTCTTATATGTACACATCTGATGACTGTAATACACATTGTACAGGTTTGTGTGACTATACAGGTGCACACTTAACAGGGGGGGAAATGATAAAAATGTGCTCAGACCATAGTTTGATCATTGTTGCTAGTGAAGATGCTGACCCCAGTCTCATAGTAGTCGCCATCCACGAGTTTGTGGAGTGGTAAGGTAGGCTCCTGCTCTGGGCTGTGTGGTTTAGGTTTAGGACCAAGCGGTGGTGGTGACGGGTCTCTTCTAGTGCTCTCATCTGCTGCCGATGATGAGTGCAGACTACTGAGTGGCGGTGGTGGTGGTGGTGGTATGTGGTCCCTGTACTCGTCGTCTTCAATCATGTCTGCCGTAACCACATTGTAATACTCCTCAGTGTTTTTCCCACCGTTTTTCTCGGTAGAAGTTTGTGTGTGACTCTGTCATATACCACTTCCTTTACCACAGCCTGTGCCTGCTCCCTTCTTCCGACGTTCCTATATCTCTGACTCTCTCCCTCTCCTGCAGGCCTTGTGAGACCGTAGTGGTCGATATTTGAGTAAGGCCGACTGTCCTCATCTGTTTCTAGACTTTCGTATTCGGCACCCGTTCTGTCTGATGTATGTTGGACACTGTGGGCCTCTGTGCATAGAGGTCGCTGTGATATAGAAGCATCGCTGGGTATGTAGAGTGCCTGTAGTTGGCTGTACATCTTGTGTCCAGCCTGTAGCTCAGCTCCCAGGCAGGCGGCCTTCTCATGGGTGGCAGCGTCCTCACTGGGAATGTGCAGCACCGTCGTTTCATTGTCCAACAAGGACCTCAGAATCTCTTCGAAACTAGGGCGTTTTGAATTGTGTGGATGCCTATTAGTGAAAGTTAGTTAGAGTGAAGATAGGTGCTTGTAGTGTATACCTAACTTCTTACCAGCATTGTATCATAATGTCATAGGCCCTGTGAGGACAACCAGGTGGCGGGGGTAGTCTGAATCCTATACTCACCTCTTTTAGGACCTGTGGGTTTGTGCATGTTCACTAGTACACGGGACTTTAGACAGCTTTAACTGACTTGTGTGTTTGAGCAGTTTTCGAAAGGCTTGTGTCCAAGACTCCATATCTCATAGAGGAGACAGCCATAGCTCCACACATCACTGGCACTGGAGTACTTGCGGTAATACACAGCCTCCGGTGCTGTCCACCGGATTGGAATAGTACCGCCTTCGGAAATGTAGTATTCAGCATCTGCTAAATCTCGGGACATTCCAAAATCGGCAATCTAGAGAATACATGTACATACATACATACATACATATGTACACATTTTGTGTGTTTTTGATAAGTTCGGACCTTGCAAACATCCTTGTCAGAGACCAGGATGTTTCTGGCTGCCAGATCGCGGTGAACAAACCCCTTGTCAGAGAGATAGAGCATGCCCAGTGCCACCTGTGTACTGTAGCTCAGCAGCAGTGCGGGTATATCTATGTCACTACTACCCGCATGCCTGCATTTAAAGAGAAACACCTTGTTTACCTAATCGTATCACGTTAGGAATTTCATATATTTCTCTATGGTAGTAGGGAATTAACTGACGACTGAAGTCTTACTCTGTCCTGCTTTCCAACAGGCATCCTTTGAGATCTCCTTTTGACATGTATTCCATGACCAGGGAGACCTGTTATGGAACGTGAAAGTGTGTACTAATTCCCCTTATAGATAGAGTGCTATGTACCAACCTTGGTCTTATCTGTAATGATACCGTGTAAGAATATCACATTTGGGTGGCGAAACTGAGATGTTATGGCCCCTTCCTGGAGGAACTTTAGCTTGTCTGTTGGGGAGGCATCGCTGTGTAAGGTCTTGACAGCCACCTCTATGATGCCATGAGCTCTAGACCACACCGCCTTCTCCACGTTGGCAAACTGTCCAGAGCCAAGTTGTCCCACAGTTCTAAATCATGGGGGAGTTGTGGGGGGAGGCAGTGGGCAGTGTGATTCCACTTACAATTGGGTGTTTTGTGCAGTGTGTATTGACCATGTCATATTAAACTGACTTACTGGAAGTGTTTGGCTGATAGTGATGGGACTTTCTGTCCGCTGATCTGTTCGTAGATCTGATGCTCGTGAGTGGCCGGGATCTGATAGGGTGTTGGCTTTATCTTGCTCAGAGTAGACACAACCTGGGTCCGAGTATTTGGTGTTAGTGGGCATACACTTCTACCACATAATGCTGTGCATGTGGCTTCTATTTACTGAGAGTCACACATGACTTATTGAAGCTCCCTATATATGGTTACAGTACTTAGTTATCCTTGTGTGGGGACTACAATGTCTGTAAACACAGGGTTGTCATACCTTTTTAACACTTGAACGAAACTCTTCACTAGCCGGCACTAGAGAGGCATAGATGCCAAAAACTTCAGCGATTCCCTAGTGTAAAGAAAAGATTAGCACTTTACACATTTTGTACAGTTTTACTAAACCTCGTCGTAGGGAGATTCGTAAAGATTTTCACTGGCAGTTGATGATGCCCTTGTCCTTCCTGCCAGTCCCCTGCGTCCCTTCCTGCCAGTTTTGAACAGTCTGTAGTCCTGCACCAGCATTGGCAGGTCGTAAGTTGCGTTGTCTACACCGGACAGAAACAGATGGCAGTGCTAACTTCCACCCACACAAAGCTGGCAGAAAAACACACAACTTGCTACAGTATATAGCTACCTATTGCCAGTGGACTGGGCGGATTTCGAGCAGAGTCTTTTTCATTTGTTCAACTTTCCATCGCCTGTAGACCAGTATTCCCAGAACCAGCCCCACTATGATCAGTGCCAGAAGAAACACTAGAGTTGTAAAAGTTGCTATCAGAGCTATTTCCCATCCGGCGATGCCAGCATTGTCTCTGTTAGTGTTTGTTGGTGACCTTATGTCGGTGCTTCCATTGTCTTTCTCACTGGTTGATATTCTTGGCTCTCCTGGTGTTGAGGAGAGCATTGGTGCTACTGTACTTGAAACTGATAGAGATTTTGTGGGTTTTGGGAACACTGAGCTTGATGCAGTCAGTGCCACTTCATCTTCAGTGACTAGAAGAAGCATAAAAGGTTCTAACAAACTCCACATGAAAGAACGGAAGACCTTACCTACATCTCCCTGGAGGTGAAGAAAGCCACCTGCTAGCCCATCAAGCCGTGATAGAGGAACAGAGTTCTCAGTGAAGGGTCCTGGGAATTGTCTGTTGTCTCGGTAGAGCATCAGCTGTGGCGCCGCTTGTCCCACAACCAGCAGCGCCCAACTGAGAGTGGGGAGATAGACAGCAAGATAGTCTCCTGCTTCAACCCTCAGATAGTCCTCTGGATCGAGGCTCTTGCTCATGCAGAGAAAGGGATCAATCTGATCTTGGGGGTTGCTCAGCTCGATTTCCATAGGCACTTGGTGTATTTGACTGAGCTGGTTAATACTCTGGTTTCTGTACACCCTGAAGTACACGTGATGGCTCTGTGGTGAATCTTGTACGTTGCTTGTGTAGTAGCATAGGTGCCATTCTATGATGTAGCCAGAGCAGGTGAGGGGATGTTCAAGGTCCACGTACTGCCCTACTTGGGTTGTTGCAGTCCCCTGTGCATCAATGTCCTCTCTACCAAACTTGCAGGATAGGCTCCATACATTTGCTGCAGTTACACAGTGCTAGCATTAGCCTAGACAGAGCTCAGTGATAACTTACCCAATTTGGGGTGTAGCAGCACCAGTACCATCACAAGAAGAAGAATGAAGTTCATTTTAGGTAGCTGGCGAGTGTTAACTATTGCTGACTCCACTCTACCTAGCTACTAGTGAACTATTACTGACTTCACTCTAGCTAGCTACTAGTCTGGCTATTCTAATGCTCTGCTATGCTGGTATCAACCGTAGATGCTACTGCTCTTCAATGGAATGCACCAACATCCTGGTTCAGATTCTTGGAGCTCATGTGTCACCAGAGTCCCTTTTCACCCTATAGTTCACTCTGCTATATTATGCTTTGGCTATAAAACTGGTTCGTGTCGTGGGATGGTGTTTTGCCATGCCATTGTCATTTTAGCTTTGTGTACTGATCACGTATGGAAACAGTCCATAGTCAATGCAGCAGTCCAACGAGCATAACTACAGACACACCAAACTCTACACCATGCGGATGTGTGTGACACTACATCCTGTCATTATAATATATGATGGTACCTGGGCTCTGAAAGACTACCACAGAATTAAATTTAACACTGAGGCCCGGATTTGATCTTGGGTCCTATATATGCGCCACGCTTATGCTCTAGTCTATGCAGTAACGCAAAACAGTAAATATAGTTAACCCTAATAGGTGGCAGAAGTTTTTTTAATGTTGATCAAAAATGAATTATTAACACCAAAGTACATGTTCAGGAAGATGCTCGTTCATCTATATTATAGTGCTGCTGTTTCCCAGATACTTTGTCTGTAGTGATGAATACATCTTGTGTCCAGCTTTTAGTGGTGCACCGACACGGAATGCATCACGGTCCGTTAACGCGTCTTCAAACGGTATTGCCAACAGCTCCTCCTCATCACTAATGAGGAGAGTCAGAATGTCTTTGAACGTAGGGCGGGAGGCTGGGACCGGATTCCTGTGTGTATGACAATTACATTTCAAGTCTATACTGTCTTGTGTTCTTAATGCAAAATGGTGTTTCTTACCAGCAGTCGATCATCAACTTGTAAATATCACGAGAGCACCCAGGGGGAGGAGGTAACCTGAAACCTGCAGTCACCTTCTCCAGCACCTGATATATAAAAGAATGTTCAATTGCCTGAAACTCAAGAAAAAACCCACCTCATTGTTCAAAAGGCTTGAGAAAGGCTTTTCCCCAAGACTCCATATCTCATAGAGGATGCAGCCGTAGCTCCACACATCGCTGGCAGTGGAGTACTTCTTGTAGAACGCAGCCTCGGGTGCAGTCCATTTGATGGGAATTATTCCTCCAGCTGAACGATAGTAGATTGAGTCTTCCAACTCACGCGACATGCCAAAGTCCCCAATCTGCGGTTGCAAAAGTAGGAAGGTGTGACAGGTGTTTTCGTGATGGCTTACGTGGTTACTACTCGGCATAAGTATACCTTGCATATGTCTTTGTCAGAAATCAAAACATTTCTGGCGGCCAGGTCACGGTGTACAAATCCTTTTTCGGAAAGGTAGAGCATTCCCAGTGTGACTTGGATGCTGTAGTTCAGGAGAACTAACGGGGTGTTTGTATCCACGCCATTGCCACGGTGTCTAAAGTGTCAAAAGATGATTTGTTTGGCAACAGAGGGTACATGTTGTAACACCTACTGTTTTGACCTGCACACAGTTGGCTACAAAAGAGATGTCCTTGGCTGCACTTAGTTGTTTACCTGTTTTTGAGTCTTTCGCTGAGATCTCCACCATTGAGAAACTCCATCACTAATGAAATCTGTAAAAAAAATATGCTGAGCAGTGACCTCCTTTTTCGTGCTCATAAAGTGCCACGTACGTTCTTGTCCTGGTAGATGACAACTCCATGGAGAAGAACGATATTTGGATGATGAAACTGTGCCATGATTGCTGCCTCCTGGAGGCACTTGACTCTGTTTGCATCACCGGCGTCTCTGTGTAGTGTCTTTACAGCCACATCCTTTGTACCGCTGCTTGAAACCCACACCCCTTTCTCCACACTGGCAAAGTTGCCTGATCCCAGGTGACCACTGACTCTGATGCCAGAATGACAAGTCGGCAAATACACCATATTCTCCTTTAAGAAGAACTGAACTGAACAACGTACTGGATTTCAGTGACTGGAATGCGAATTCCTGGGTTATGGTATGAGAGCTGCCTGTAGATGGTTTCTTCTTCAGATGCTGGTTTGTGAAAAGGCACTGGTGTTGTGTCCTTGATTGTTGAAATCACCTGCAGTATATTATACAGCCGGTATATAGGGTGTAAAACACATTAAGAGATACACGTCATATAATTATACCTTTCTTATTCGTGTTGAGAGGTTTTCACCTTTTTCTATGCTCACTGGAGTCGAGTATATATCAAATACCTCCTGCAGCCAAAACATATAAAACTAGGCCATGTGCAATCATTTGCCATAGTTTGTCTACCATTTCGTAGTGCATGTAAAGTGGCGGTACATCTGCTGCAGCCTGTTGCCTACTGTTGTCGGCTTCTGGTCCTAACATAGAGTAGGTGGCATCAAACTCGACTGTTGCACATCGTTGATCGTCGCTGACTTCCATTGTTGGTACTGACTCATAAATCGAAGCATCCAGTACATCATAGGGGTGATGCTCACCATCATTACCATCTCTGCTCATAATATTTTGTGGAGTTGCATAAATGCTTGAGATTTCCTTCATTGGAACTGATGAGGTTAGGTTAGGTAAGGTCAGTTTTAACATTGTATGAGGCTTACCGTTCTTAGTGAGCATGGAATGTTTCTTTCTGCGCTGCTTTAGACAAACACAGAATGCTACAATTGCAATGAAAGCTGAGAGAACCAGAAAAAGAACCCCTGAACTGAAAGTTGCAACAACCCAAAACGGAAACCCAGCCCCACTAGTGTCCTGTTTGTTTCCCGGAGCTAAGGAAGACGTCATCAATGACACACTAGCAGGAGAACGTCTGCTGTGAGTCCCGTCATTTCTTAGAGAGAACTCCACCACTGAAGTGGCTTGAGTTGGAACATCTCTAGAAGTAGTGGGAGTAGGAGTATGAGCAGGAGAATGCCTGCTGTGACTCTCATCATTTCTTAGAGTGACCTCCACCACTGGAGCTGGGACATCTCTGGAAGTTGTAGAAGTAGAAGGAGTAGGAGAAGGCGTGAAGGTAAAAGGAGAAGTGGAATCTCCAGCAATGATGGGAGATGATGAAGTGCGAAGACCCACCAAAGTTACTGCACAAGAACAGTATCAATGGCATCACAAGGACAGTGTTAGATAACTTTACCTGAAGCATTGCCTGTAGGTACGGTGCGAAAAGCATCGATGGAGGTATTATCTGGATAGACTTAAATGAAGTGTATATAATATGCACTACACAATGATTACATCTTAGCAACGAACTCACTGATCTCAGCAGAAACATGAATTGCCGTGCCCACTTCAAGTTCTAAATCTGATTGTCGTACTGTTGTTGAGAAGAACTGGGTGGACGTCGGCCTGCTATCTTCGTACACAGTCATTCTCGGCAAATCTCTTCCCAGTATAGGCAGTGGCTCAAAATACATGGGAACATAAACAGCCACGTAGTCGCCGTCCAGTACATACACAGTCTCATCTTCGTTATAATAGTGATCATGACACGCGAATGAACGTGTGTATTGCTGCTGGTCGAAACTTCTGTCCAAGCTGTGTATCTGTCTCAGTACGTCTTCCTCTGGATCATACCTGAATATTCTGAAGATGACTCTGTACGACTCATTCTCAGTCATGTCGCCCGTATAGAAACAAAATCTGAGGGAGCTAAGGAGTCCGGAGCAGGGTATTGGATGGTCGAGGTCCACAAACTGGCCCCGTTCTGTTGATCGACTCCCTTCAATCAGCTGTGAAGCTCCATATGTACAGTCGCCAATCACTAAAGTTGCCCCTATAACACAGATGGCAATTATAATGGATCACAGAAACTATGATGACACGTACAGGCAAGCAAGAGACAACTGGAGACTAAAAGTAGGGAACACATCTTATAAACTCGAGGATGTTGCTCTTGCTCTACAAGGCTTTATATACTGGACCACACGTTTGTGCATTGGCAGCCCAGTGGTCTACTATGAGGTTTCGTTTGCAAGCAGGCTGCTGTGAGCTACAAAAGAACAGAAGTTGTGTGATGTTAACAGGACAAAGCAAAATGTTGCCATTTACTGATTGGCTACCGTAATGATATGTGCCATATTTACTTGGACCACACTATCTGCTTTATAGTTGTGGTATATGGAGAAAATATCCTTCGTGCTATATGAGCATCCAAAAGTCCTTGATGGTTTGGCCTGTGTTAATGGAAGCCACGGAGAGTCCTACTTGTGCAGACTTGTACACAGGGTAAACAATATGGTAGGTGTGACTGTGAAAAACATATTGCTGTATAACTACAGAATTTACATGTCAAGGACAGCCTCAAACACGCTCCATTGTTCTGAAAAAAGGTAATGCACTCTATCTTCCTGTACTAATTCCTATCTAGCTTTTATACTCTCTCTTTTGCCTCTCTTTTACCGCCCCCAACCTCCCTGTGGGAGCATCAGTGCTAGAAGACCCAGGCCAACCATCTGTTATACTATGACTATCATCGGAGTGTGGAATACTCCTTTTTCTCTCTTTCGCTGTCCCCCACTTTTCAACCTCTGATGAAAGGGTGTCAAACAATTTTGCATTTGTGGAAAGCATTAGTGCTAGAAGACACAAGCTAACCATCTGTAATACTCTGACTATTGTTGGAGTATGGAATAGTGAATACACTTAATCTTCCTGCACCTATTCCTGTCTAGCTTTAGTAATTCCTCTTTGCCTCTCTTTCGCTGCCCCAAACCCCCCAACCTCTAATAAAAGGGTGTCAACGATTTTGCATTTTTTGTGGGAGTATCAATGCTAGAAGACACAGGCCAACCATCTGTAATACTCTGACTATTGTTGGAGTATGGAGTAGTAATACACTCGCACCTAGCTTTAGTAACCCCTCTTTTTTTTCTCTTTTGCTGCCTCCCACTTTCCAACATCTGATGAAAGGGTGTCAACGAATTTGCATTTTTTGTAGGAGCATCAGCACTAGAAAATACAAGCCAACTATCAGTAATGTTCTGACTATTTGTATAGAATAGTAATGCACTCTATCTTCCTGCACCTATTCCTTCACATGGCTGAGATCCCACACACCTATTCAAATCTGGCA
This sequence comes from Geodia barretti, assembly GCA_030341885.1. Classification (NCBI taxonomy): domain Eukaryota; kingdom Metazoa; phylum Porifera; class Demospongiae; order Tetractinellida; family Geodiidae; genus Geodia; species Geodia barretti. The sequence goes on along the minus strand of CASHTH010003861.1, from coordinate 6,180 downwards.
CACCGTGCTACCAATGGCTAGGACAAGTAGCCAACTCTGCCTGAAGTATAGAGCTTATAGCAAACAACTACATCTGCACTATGTGCCAATTGAGTATTCAGAGAAGATAGTCATCTATTAATTATCCCACCATTGACACATTTTACAAACACAATTAATGCAACATGAAGGTCAGCTTTATTTAGTACTGTGAGTTAAGTACACTGTGCAGTGAGTATATATGGCACACAATTGTTGATACAATACAATGTATCTCAAGGCCTGCCTTGAGTGTCATTTAGCTCAATTTGTCAAAATACTATATATCAGGTGGTAAGGTAGGAGTTCTGTCTGTTGAGGTACATGCTGTGACCGGCCTCCAGTGGAGACCCCAGGACTCCAGCCAGACTGTGAGAGGCCCTCTCCTCTGTAGGAACTGCCAGTAGAGCCTTGTCATCTCCCAGAAGAGTCAGGAGAATCTGCTGGAATGTTGGACGCTCGGCTGGATCTGGGTTCCTATAAGAGTCACAAACAATTACTTAACAGTGGCTTTACATTATATTTTCCCTTTGTAACCATGTATGGACCACCACCGCAGCTTTACTCAAAGGAAAAACTTACCAGCAGTCTATCATGAGGCTGTATACAGCCTCTGGGCAGCCTGGAGGGGGTTGTAGGCGGTATCCTGTCTCCACCCTCTGAACGACCTGCATGCATTTGCTAATTGTAGATAATAGCTGTTACATGTAATGTTCTTACTTCTCGGTTGGTGTATCCTTCAAAAGGCTTATGTCCAAGACTCCATATCTCATAGATGAGACAGCCATAGCTCCACACATCACTGGCTGTGGAGTACTTCTTGTAGGCAAGAGCCTCTGGAGCTGTCCACTTGACTGGCACCTTCCCTCCCTGAGACATGTAGTAGTTTTCATCTTCCAAATCACGTGACATCCCAAAGTCGCTTATCTGGAAAGTGAAGTACTCTTAAACACTACCGAGCGGCCATTGGCAATAAGACCTTGCAGATGTTGTTGTGAGAGAGAAGGATGTTCCTGGCTGCTATGTCTCTGTGGACAAAGCCTTTCCCTGAGAGGTAGAGCATCCCCAGGGCAGTCTGGCGGCTGAAGGCCAACAGAGTCAGGGGAAGATCAACTGAGTGGAGTTGACCAGGACTGAGAGGAGACAAAAGATTTTTGCTGCGGCCTATCACAGGATCGGCTTACTCTGGTCTCATTTTATTGAGTGCCTGGCGTAGGTCTCCCTTTTCTAGCAGTTCCACTATGAGCATTATCTGATAACGGAGAAGGTAACGAGAATTGTGTTTCAGGTTGTGTTGGCTGCATTTCTAGATACCTCATGTCCATCACTGACAACTCCGTAAAGCTTGATGACATTGGGGTGTCTGAACTGGGACATGATGGATGCCTCCTGCAGGAACTTGACTTTACTGGTCTCGTCTGAAGCATCTGAGAGAACCTTGATTGCCACATCCAATTTCTTGTCAGCATAGACCCATTGGCCCTTGCAGACCGTTCCAAATTCACCGGATCCAAGAACTCCGAGTTTTCTGGTGGACAGTAACAAATCAATTGTTGCGTCTGCTTGTGTGTATGCATACTTGATATGTGAGCTAGGGATGGACTTTATTCTCTGTGTCTGGAGCTGTTGGTAGAGCTCATCTTCTCTCTCAGCTGGGACTGTAGTAGAGATTGGCACTGTCCTCCTCTACTGCTCCACCACACCTCTCAGCCTAGTTGGATGACTGATTGATATTTCTGTCGTCTTTTAGCTACCTATGCTCACTGATGTAAAGCACATTGTTGGGTAGGTTACCTTTCTGACGATGTTGCCATACTCTTGCTCCATGTAGCTGTACTCATTAAGTGTAGAGTAGTAGTCAACGGCTGAATAGCACTCTAATGGTCCATAATTTCCCTGCAGGTGTGCCATGAGGAAAAAATTTCTCCCACCTTAACTTTCCACCCACATATTATATAAGGGCAAAGCATACACAATGTCGAAAGTATGCCTTGGACCTTACTGTTGGAGAATGTAGTCCTTGTAGTAGAGTGGGATTGTCATACACATTGCCTTCCACTGAGCATTGTATGTCAAGACTGTGTTCCATATCGTGTGGAGTGTCATATATGCCACAGTTACCAGCATTTTCTCATTGTCAACTCTGATTCCTGCTCATCTTGCGGCAGTATTCCATCGTATATGGGGTTATCCAGGTCACTCTGTATGGGAAGAGGAAGCTTATGGACCAACTATGATGATGGGACTCCTCACATGTTGAACTGCAGTTGAATCTCCATTAAAGCTGATAGTGCTCATCCTGGTACCTACTCCATATGTTTTGTTTTCTATATATAAAATGTGTACTTAGTAGATGATAACATTATGTTATCTGCCTTACCAAAGCCTACACTGCTAGCGAAATGTACAGACTTTGAGCGTTTTCTAAGCTTTAGAGCAAAGAGAACTCCAATTATCAGTAGAGTAGCAACAACTAGGAGTCCTGTCACTGTCACTCCTGATATGAGTCCCAAGTTAGAGCCACTGTCACCAGTCTTCTGTTCCTCTGGCTCTCTAACATCTGGCAGGGCTGAGGGAGGATAGCATGAATCTACTTTGCCACTCTTGCACCTGTATGTTTTAGTGATAAACACAGGATGTGGATGATGAATACCTTCACAGACTTTGCCATTGCCTGTGTACCCAATTGAGCACTGGCAGTTGTAGCCTCCCTCAATGTTTAGACACTCGGCATTCTTGCTACAGTCATGGGATCTCACACTGCATTCATCAACATCTGCAAAAGGTTTTAACATAATATGTCAATCCATGTTTTTCATGTACAGGTATTTGGTATAATGAAGTGTTTGTCCAGCATGCATGTAGGTACATTGATATGATATCTAGAGACTGTGATGAGTAGTCTCATGTCAACACCTGAGCAATTGATGCCATCTCCCCCATATCCTGGCTTGCAGTGACAACTGTAGCTCCCAGCAGTGTTTAAACAGTCTGCAGCTGCACTGCAGTCATTTGATACCTCTCCCAGGCACTCATCCATATCTGACATGTCCCCAACAACCATAGAATGAGAGTAGGAAGGTCATGATTAATTTAACCATAGCTATATATGTAGTTCACTTTGTTTACTTTGCCTTTGCCTTGCGCCTTGTTGGTGTGTGCATGTGACTCATGAATTTGTGTGTCACTATCGTTTATGGTACTACAGTTTACCATTGCACACTGTTTCATTCCACATGTAGCCAGTGGGACATGTACACTCATAACTCCCCTCAGTGTTGACACACAGTCGAGGACCACAGACACTGGGGTCCAACTCACACTCATTAACATCTGCAGGGAAATAAAAAAATTAATGCTCTGACTCTGCTCTTTGGTAACCACCAGCTGGTTCACCTGAGCAGTTGGATCCATTTCCAGTGAATCCATCACTACAAGTACACATGTAGCTCCCCTCAGTATCGGTACATTTGGCATTCATACCACACATACTCTCAGTCTCCAGACACTCGTCTACATCTGTGGTGTAGCTACCACTACTGACAAATTACTAACAAACTAGCAAAATTCTTACCAGTGCAGGTCGCTCCATTTCCAGAGTAGCCACGTTTACATGAGCAGGAAAAACTACCATTGGTATTGTTACAGTCTGCATTTACATCACAACTGTCACTGTTATTTTCACACTCATCTATGTCTGCGTGTAATAAACTATTAGGTTACTGAACCTTGCACCAACTCAACTGACCATACAAACCACTCCATAACCAGGTAGCCATCACTGCACGTGCAGGAGAAACTACCATCTGTATTGGCACACGTTGCCTTCTGTGCACAGTTGTCCACTATCTGTAGTGCACTCATCGATGTCTAAATCAGAGCGCAAAGTAATCACATACTTCTCCTTTTGCTATAATTATAATTTTATTACCATAACAATATGTTCCATTTCCTGAGTATCCAGGTAAACAGGAACAGTTGTGTCCACCATCAATGTTAGTACAGTTTGCATTTTCATCGCAGCTATCGACTTGTAATTCACACTCGTTCACATCTGTGAATGTTCCCCTGTATGTTAAAAGGCTTGGTGTGTTACCTTTCTAACCGATGCATTCTGTGCCATTTCCAGTATACCCAATATCACAGTTACAGCTGTAACTCCCCTCAATATCAGTACATGTAGCCTGCTCTGCACAGTTGTCCATGTCAGTTGCACACTCATCAATATCTGCAAAGATTACTGAGACTCTGATTATACATGAAAAGTAACTCACTGATGCAGCTCAAACCATCTCCAGAGTATCCAGTGTTACAAGAACACTGAAAGCTTCCATCAGCTCCCACAATATCTGAACACGTAGCATCTGTATGGCAGTTGTTCACCCCCACAGCACATTCATCAATGTCTGCATCAAACAATTTCCCCGAGACATGCTAGTGTGTTATGATGGCAGGAAACTTACTGATATCCACGTAAAGATGGAGCTGTGCTTTTTGTCTGTTGGAACCATCTATAGTAGGAGATATTTCCATATCTGCTTCTGTGCAGCTGCCGCCACCTGTCCATGAATCAACTCTTCTTTTTTTATGATCTCTGAGAATGTCAAGGTATTCTGTGTCTCCATCAGGTCTGAGACAAGCTCCCACTCTGTCTCCTTCCTGTATCTGGAAGTACTCCGAGGGATCCAGTGTCAGATTGCCACAGTTAAAGGTATCTTCTCGCATATCCATGTGGAGAAGATGGTAGCTACCGTCGCGAAGAGTGTATATGTTGCTGGTGATGAGAATACCCCAAATGCCACTGAAGATAGGTTCATGTTGTCAGGGTAGTAGCAGTAGTGCCATGCATACACTGTTCCACTACACTTAGCTTCTTCCTGCGACCTCCTGTTCACATATATGGCTGTATTAGTGCTTGTGTCGTCGGCACTAGTGTCGGCGCTACCAGAGGTGTATACTGAACACGACTGTGCATCTAATATGCCTGTTGGGGACATATAAATCGGTGATTTTATGCTGTTATGTGACTTGACTATGCGAGCATTCTATTTTGTATCAACGGCGCTAACTCACGTATCGAAGTAGCCAAGATTATGTGCGAGAGCAGGATAGTCACATCCATCATGTTGCTTTGTTGTGATTGAACGAGCCACCTGCACTGTATTGATATGCCAACGGCTAGCTAGAACGCCGTCCCCCGCAAATCCTCTTTGGGTTTTTGCGCATGCGTTGTTCGCACCGCTTATTCAGAAAATTGCGCGGGCGTCGATGATATCTTGACCCCAGAAAGTTGGTTTGGACATCCTCCTCTAATTATAACCCAAAACACGTCTATGAGATGGCATAGGGCTCACACAGTGAGCGTGGACGGAGTTTTGTATAACTGCAGAAGCAGTAAAGGATAATGGGATAATAGAATTTCAGATATTTCTCTACTATTCAGAGTCAGTGCAAATCCTCTCTGAATACCGCCATGGTTTGATAAAGAACATTCGGTCAGCATAATCATAACAATGACGCAATCCATGTGAATGTCGAGTGGTATGCATGCGAATGAAATAATACTAGTAGCTTGCTCAGCCTGGGTTGGGGGGGGGGATGGGGGGTGGGTGGGGGGGTGGGGGGGGGGGGGGGGGGGGGGGCGGGGGGGGAGTGGTGGGGGGGGCGGGGGGAGAAAACAAAAAAAACAAACCAAAAAAACCAAAAAATAAAAAAAAACCCACACAACCCCCCAACAACACAAATTATCCAACTAAAACCACAACCAACCATCAACAAGATAAAAAATACACCAAAAATAACAAATCCCAAAAATAAATAACATCTTCACACAACAAACACATACACCAAAAACAACAAAAAAATACCCAAACACAAACGTAAAAACAAAAAAAACACCGTTGCTGATTATAACAAACCGGTACTCAAAAACACCAAATGAGCTAAAAACCAGATCGCTAAAAGGCTATATAGACAGCGTAGGAATATAAGAGAGCTACTTTTAGTGAGCGTGTGCTCCATTTACGCTGGAGCTACTACTCACACGTAGGAGCTGTACCGAATCATCTAGAGAGCTATCAAAACATAAAAGGTAATGACAGACATTCATTTAACTATTGGCAACTTATAACAAGTGCACAATGTCCTACACATTCAAGAACA
>CASHTH010003860.1:0-20917 GCA_030341885.1 Geodia barretti | reverse complement strand
TCAGTCTGTCGTTGGGTTTTGTGTAGTGAGCGTTCAGTATGGCGCCAAATTTGCCCTTCAAATATCTTTTGGGCGGGTTCCATAGTGGGTAGGAGGGAACTCATGTACATTTTTAAAGAAGGGTTGTGTTGTGTCTGTGCAAACATGGTACTGTATGTGGTGTCTATGTGTTATGTCCATTTCCAGAAGCTTTGGTGTGAAAACTCCTGCTTCAGAGGGACCGATGTTTGATAGTTCCCATACAACCTCAATTCCAGAAAACAAACGTTCGCATTTTTGTATCACTTTTTCATCATTTTAATTTGCTTTTTGTGTTCTTTAAGATTACAATATGCAAGGAAATCATGAGAGTTAAGCGCAGGATTAAGGAAGGGAGCTGGACAAAATGCCAGGAAATAATTTATGCAGCCATTTATTTTTAGGAAATACATTAAGACCATATTATTTATATACTATTTAGTTTTTATACATAAGGAAATACGGTCTTTTGGTGCCTTTCCACCTGCCTTTTGTGTCTGGAAATCAATTACGTTCGTCCAGTGAAAACAGCAAGAATGACCGAGGTAGGATTTAAACTCAGGTCTCAGGTAGAGCCACAGTCTTGCTAAAGTCACTCTGGTTATATACATGCTGCATTACGTCTGTTACTGGATGTGTAATCTAGTGGGACCCAAACTATAAAAGGATGGTTCAGGACTATTGTATTAAACACTCTGGTAAGGGTATGGTTTGCTTCAGGAACATGCTCCGAGATTCCTCGCTTTCAAAGCTCTATCCAAGCCAGCGTCATGTCTCTAGGACCAAACATGCTGCCCACTTATGATTATAATACCAAGGGCTGCAAGGTTGCATGTATATACATAGATGGGAATGCCAATCAGACACTCCCCAGATAAGTCCTGTTTCACGGTATCCAATGATAGAAATAATGCATTTATACACGAAATATTGATTCATAACGGTGATTATGGTAAATTTATAGTCAAGGAGTGACTGTGATAGAAAAAATGACAGTTATTGTGACTGTGTCTTTCAAAATGAACCTGGAGCATTTTGCCTGATGAAGTTATAGGCAGCCTGCAAAATGGATAGTGCACAACATCAACATGAAGGTAATAGGCCATGTGATGCCAAGAGAAAAAGATGAGGAGCTCTGGACAACTGTTTCGGGCTTGTTGGCCCTCATCAGCAGAGCATCTCTCTGGCATCACCAGTTCATAAAGGCAGCAAAGGTTCTGAACTAATGAGATTCATCCCCACAAGGCTTTGCCACTGGCATGTGCTGCTGACCATGCCCAGACATTCGTGGTTTGGAGCCTAGCAATAATTCGCTGGATATGATGTAATCATTACCTCATAAGTTACTAGTGTATATTCGTCTGCCGGCTCTGTGTGTGCGAAATCAGTCAGGAAGTGGAGATAGGCTCCCAAATGAGGTACGCTGCAAATCAGGAAGATGGCACACAATACAACACAGCTACCCAGTGAAACTAAACAGTACACATACTTTGCTTTGACAAGGACAAGAACAATTGCTGGTAGAAGGAAATCTCCTGTAAGTTGCTCTATCTGAAAGTGGGAGATTGAACAGTAGCAACATTATTGACCAATTACGTAAGCTCCGAATAAAGGACACATTGGGACCAGGTGTTCTGTCTTATATCCACGTTCTATAAAGTGAACGATTGGGACCCTAAAGTGTGCCCTGCAATAAGAGGTCTTCTCTATTGCGTACTTTATTCGGAGCGTCCTTTATCATAGGTTCTACAGTAGAAGTGCATGATAGTTAGCTAGCTCCTCACAGTGCTGAGTTGTGTGAAAGCATTTCTAAAGCTGGTCAGGAACTCTCCTGGTGTGAACAATGAGCTGCAAAGATACAGGTGGCAGATGGGGGTAACGCTACCATCTCAACCATTCACTAACTGTATACCATACCTGATAACTCTGAGACTGTTGGATGCACCTTCTACTGCCTGTGGAGTTGACACGAGAATAAAGGGAAGCACTAGAACAAATGTACACTGTACAGGATGTTCGTGCATGCACATTGTCATTGTCATTGTCATAGTGCAGGGTCGGTAACTTGATCATTATGAAAACCACACAACTGAGATGACTTGGTAGGCTCCCTTTGCACGCCAGTTATAATATTATACACCACTGAGAAGAGCAAAGAAAAGGAGCTAAAACTCTGTATGTTTACCTTCAGAATCTCTCTGTCTGTGTCCATTCCAGTGACTCTCTTACACAGATGCCTACAAAAAGAATAGAAGAGCAATAGACAAATGACAATAATACTCAGGTGGCTGCCATAGCACTAGGGCCACCCAGAAGAACATTAGCTAATAATAGCTAGCAGATCACACTACCTACCAAAACTACAGTGGAACCTCTGAAAAAGGGACCACTATGGGGCCAACGATTGTGTAGAGAGGTCGTCCCTCTATATCTCGGGGGTAAAATAAAACAAGTGCCCTTTGTAGAGATGTCGTCCCTATCTTAGAGTATCTCTTTTTGGAGGCTACACTGTAACATTAAACACTAATGCTAATGCAGCATGTTAAGAATCATCACTGACTCTGGGAATCTGATGAAGGCAGCGACTCTGTCTTCGTCCATGGACCGGAGGAAGTCTAGTCCTCTCTGGTAGCAGGTGTCGGTGTCCTCGTGGTGGAGGACATAGAGAGTGATGAGAGTGGGGAACAGTCTGGTGAACACCAGTGGGTGGAGCAGGTCATAGCCTGTGGACGAGATTAACACACAGTCGACCAAGTTCACAAATCTACACTTGGAAGACATACTAGAGAGCGACAACTTTAAAATCGTTGGTTGATGGCATGTTTTCAACAACACATCTAATGCACAGGTATATAGGTAGAGGGAAAGTCTTTCTGGAAATATTTCCGAGAACTCTTTTAACATATTCCAGGCTCTATTGCTGCCAGCAACAAAGTTTCCTCTTGTGTTTTAAGCCTTGAAATGGAAACTTTGTCCACACATCACGACAACAACTGACTGTGGCTTAGCCTGCATTTTCCTTACACTGGAAACACCAAACAACCAGTGACTAAAAACAGACATGGGCACACACACACAGAAGTGCTGACCATGCCCAGCCATACCTGACTCAATATCAACATAGTCATCTGGATCAGTGAATCCCTCCACCTTTGTGAACCCAGCACTCGACACGTTCTGGTCTCCACCAGACAACATTGGGAACAGAATCCTATGTACACATCATTCAAAACAGCAGTAACCCTTAGGCCCTAAGTAATGGAGTATTAAAGCATGCTCCACTCTTAAAGGAGGGAAATGGTAAGCTGGTTCTATCTGCTAACATACCATGTAGAGTGTGAGGCTTGACACAAGTAATGGAGCAAGAAACTAATCTTGCTAAGCGAAGGAAATAGTAAACTGGTTATATCTGCTAACACACAAAGACATGGGTATATAAATGCAGAGTGTGAGTTTACACACATGCACACTTACTAGGAATTACACTGTATTCCGTACGTAGTGTTACTAGGAATTCCACACACCTGACTATGCCGTGTATTCTTTGTATCAGTGAGTGAGTCTCTGCAATTGCATGTGGTAATAGGTACTTGTTGGCCCCGATGCCGCCGTACGAAGCCTTGTAGACAATCTCCAATCTTTGCATGAGTGTTCCCAGCGGGTGCTTATCTGTATTGAATGCCTGTATAACAGAACACAGACGTTGCAAGTTCATAAAACTGGTAGTATGTAGAGTGAAACCTGTCTAGAATGATCACCCAATAAGAAGACCACCTCTATAGAGACCACTAGTGCCAATAATTCTTGTACGTATACCATAGAGTAAAGAGACCACCACCCTAATAGGACCACCTATTTATGGTCCAGAGGTGGTCGCCATAGAGAGGTTATACTGCAGTGGCTATTAATTATTTTTACCACAAGGCCTACAACAATTGGATACACCAAGCACTCACTGTACCGAACACTAGTCATAAAGTACTCGTGAAAAACACACGAGAAAACACCAATGGAGGCCTAATGGATGTGCCAGATAGTGTTTACGTCATCATACCTGATCCAAGTATTTCTGGATCTCTTGTTTCACGTCTGTAGACTGCTGCACTTCTTCCACCTGCATGCTCACCTCGTCCTCGGGTGCCGAGTGGGGACGCTCCTTCTCTGACGAGGTCGACGAGCAGGGACTGGCGTCGGCGTGGGGGGCATACGGGGACATATCGCGCGGCGGGGGGACCGCCAAGTGGTGCTGGACACGCTGAGGGCTACAGGAGAGGGACTTCTCGAGGTGAAGGGGGCGACTGATATCCAAGAGTTCGAGACTAGAGGACATGTTGTGGTGGTGGAGAGAGAGAGGTGGAGACGGCGGGTTCTCGTGGAGGGCACTGTTACTCAGTGAGAGGTGTTTGCTCAGGGCGACCGTCGATCGCACCACGGACATCCCTAGCGCTGTGTTCATATCGGATGTCGTCATGGTTCGAGCTCTCTCCAGTGGGATGAGCTCCACGGGGACGCGCACTGTGCGCCGCATGTTCGAGTCGAGCGAGTTTGATCGCCGCTGTGCCTCGCGCGTGAACCGCTTGCTCTTCTTGGCCGAGTTGGAGGCGAGTCGGCTCCAGGCTGCGTAGCTGTCGTTGGCAGCATTGCCGGAGAACCCAAGGGAATTCTCGCACTCGGCGAAGACTGGCTGCCACTTGTTGGATGCCAGGACTGTGCAGGTACCGATCCGTCGGTCCAACTTGGCTATCCTGCAGCACATTGCACATCCGTTACTGCCTTAACACACATACATATGCCGTGCATAATAATACTACTGCACCCTCTGTTAATCTTGACAAACATTCAGCTAAGGAGTATATACACATACTCGCTGCACAACGCAACCTGTATGCACAAAGTCAGGTGACGTGAGTGTCAATGGAAAATGAAACAGGCCTACTGTGAACCATGCATGGATTACACAAACACATTCATTGAAGTTACACCAAAGAATCCTATCACCAGCACAACGTTTTCAGTGTTTTGGAGCTTCTCCATAGGAGGGTGCAGAAAACTGAAAATGTTGACTGAAAGACCCACGTACTGGAGCTCCTTTGTGTTTGATCCCAGCAACTCGCCCTCCTGCTGCAGTGTGAGATCTTCCAGGACTCCCTTGTGGATCTCGATTCTCTTCAGCCACTTGCCACCAAACGAACCGTCTATTGTCACTCCATTGGTCAACACCAGCTTCCCCTGTACATTGAGGAACACGTGGAACTAATTCACACACCATCTCTCTTTAAGTGTCAAAAATTGAGGTTGACGTTCAAGACAGAGACAACAGGGCAAACAACACAACTACACCTACACCTCTTGAAAAAGGAGCTGCCCTGGGTGGGATTCGAACCCACGATACCGTGCAGTTTATCAGAGTGCTTTACCCATTGGCAACTCAGGAGGCAGAGACTCTAGTCTGGAACACAATACAACACAAGAGAAAAGCAAACATCGAACAAATGTGCTATGGCACAGATGACATGCAACAAATAATGTTATTTCTGCGCAATAACACTTGTGTAAGCATTTATTTTGAGGAAGTTCCTCTATGTTGCCTACTGCAAGTGTTGTTAGCCATATCAGTAATAATATCAGTATATAGATTAAGGGGTGAACGACCATGAATTGCACAGACAGAGTCACACACACACATACAGACACACATACAGACAGCAGCAAAGTCATAAGCAGTTTTCTAAGAGACTCTTTGCCTACACTGGCAAACTGAAGGGATCTACGCCTTCATTCTGCAGGGAAATGTGAGAAGGTTCACACTCGATTCCATAGATCAGTAGAGGGCCCGTCACAAAGAAGACGACAAAGAGAAGGAAAGAGTAGAAAAAGAACTGGATCTTGTAAGTGTCGTTGTGAAAGACTGGCAGAAAGGCAGAGTGGATCACAACAAACAGAAGAGCAATGCTTATCCCCCCGGCTAGCACAGTCAGGTAGCATATCCACTTGCAACAGACGCTCTCCAGTCTGCGAGGGGCCAGGAGGGTGACTATGTACATCTTGAACATGACGGAGGCGAAAAACATGAGCCCGCCCGTGGCACTCACTCCTCGTACGTAACTGTACGCGAGGTGAAAGCACTTGTACTCTGTGTGCCCGGGCCAACTGCTGCAGTTACCAACAGGCTGCGTGTCCAAGACCTCGCCGTGTCGCACCCGGAAACAGTCGTAGTTCGGGTTACACTCTGTCTCGATCTGCTCCTCCACCATGTAGATGTTCCAGAAGGTGATGAAGCAGGCGCTGATGATGACAGGGACAGTAAGGACCACCAGTACGGCAAACGACACCCGCCCAATCTCCTGTCCGTAGATACTGTTCCTCCCCTCCTCGTCCCTCCGCAGGTCACGGAAGGCTATTCTGAGAATCTCAAAAAACCACCTGTTTACGAGTCTCTGTTTGCGTTTGTGGAGTTTCCAGCCGACCTTGAATCCGATGAACAGGAATAGAGACGTGAATATGAGAGAAACGGACACGGAAGGAACCCAGACATCCAAGGCATGGTAGACTGTGTAGGAAAGCATCTTCCCTGGCCACTCAGCACTTGCATATACTCAACTGCTTACTGCTACATGTATACAACAAGACAGAAAGCCGCCGCGACAAACAGTTCCGTGCAACTCTGAGTTACAATAATAATAACACGCAGCAGGAGGAAATAGCTGGTGGTATGTGGGAGTCTTTGTGTACAAATGTCTCGTAAACTACACCCATATTTGCACATGCTGCGGTATACCAGTGGCAGTAGCCGTACTATTGACTCTGTACTGAAAATGAAAACAAAATGTGGGTGCTGTTTCATAAACAAACTGTCATAGCAACCCACCAGTAACAATGCCGTGACTTGAAAATGGGCAGCGATGCGTGACTTGAAAAAATATATATATATCCCAGATAATACCCACAGCTAGGTCACGAGGTGAGGCGAGTCAATAACAAATACTGGTTATGATGCCAGTATAGCAAATTGGAGGCATGAGCATTTTTGGTAGGATCACTGACGCATGCGAATTGTGGGAGACATCAGTGGGTCTATGACAACTACACACCTAGACACAGAATGTAATGTGGGTGCCTGGAGGTAGTTTTGATGATAAGTTTAGCCGTTGAGACATCAGAAAAAGACACACAATTTTTCATCGAACTGCTGTAGCACAACTTTACCGACAAGGACGTAAGGCCATTGTGGGGATTAGGGCACTCAATAACACGGCCATCATTATCCTGTGGTTTTATGTGCCGGCCCTCGTTTGCCACCTTATGGTCCTGGAACGTGCTCCTGGTGGCCAAATAGGCAGGAGGAGCCTGCTCGCCCAACTTTGACTGTTACCCTCGGCACAACGGGAGACTCATTCACAGAACACAAGTCCAGAACTGCTCCAGCCTTTCACAGCATCAGAGCTCATACTGCTCAAAGGACCAATCCTCCTTCCTGGCAGAGATCAACACGAAACCGCTCTTGAAATCGGAGGCAGCATAAAATTTAGTTACGTTCGATACTTATGCAAGTGGTTTGTGTTTCTCTACGCGGAAGGGATCAGCGCTACGGGAGGTGTTCTTCAGTTCACTGCCATCAACCTCTTTTCCTCTCACAAGAAAATGACAATTTCACCAAGGGTATAACCATGGGCATAGTATACAAAAACAAATTTACTAAAACAGTCATTTATAAGTAATGTGCTACATAGAGCAGTCCAGTAAAGCCACCACAGTCACCATTTTCAAGCATACACAACCCCCCAGCTGATCAAAACCCCACCAAAAACGACGGCACCGAAATTCAAAGCGTATAGAGTAAACTGTACGATGTCGGTATCTGTCTGAAACACAGTGTTATGGTATACTGCATTCAATACAGTGAACAGGATCAATCCAATTGCTGCAGCAATCATTAAAACAAATCCAATTGTTCCACAACATAGACCCCCTTTCCCGAAGGTAGCCACGAGCAGAGCAAAGTAGATCTTGGAGAAGATTGCAGTGAATAAGAGGATCCCTCCAGCAGCTCCAATTCCCTCTGCATAGTTAAACGCAAAACGATAGCATATGTACTTAGCTGTTGTCTCCATTCCATTCACGGTTTGGCTGGACTGCGGGCAGCTATCAACCGGTGTGTCATTTAGTTTGGTATCAACGATTTGGAAACAGTCAAAGTGAGGCAGACAGGGTCCCCTGGCCTCCTCCTCCACCAGCCAGACGTTCCAGAAGGAGAAGAAAATGGTGGCAAGAGTTAAAGGGACGACAAGAAGAGTCAAGAGTTTGAGAGCACCTGCCCTGATCTTGCTGCCGAACACCAACACACAAGCACAGTTACTATCCTCTTCAATGTTGGAAAGACTGAGCTGCAACATCTCCATGAAAATGCGTGGTAGCTTATCCTTTTTGAAGCAGTAAGCAAGAACCACAGCAAAACTCAGTAGCCACACGACGCCAGCAAAAAGTGCAGGAACTACAATGTTCCAGACAAGGTAGGTGTCGTACGACGCCATGCTGACCAACAGCAAGAGTTGCCTTCTCAAAGAAGAAAGAAACAGAGGAGTACCAATGCGTATACACACTTTCTGCGAGGTTCTGAGAAAAGGTCTCGTTATATAGCCCCAGTATGTGACTTTACCTGGGACTGACCCACACCATACGTACCTTATGAATCTTGCACACACACCTAATGAATAAGAAACTCTTGCTTGATGCTAGTTGACCAGCACTGAGAATTGCCTTCTCAACGAAGGAAAGAGAAGTGCACCTGCTTACATACACATGCTGTAAGGTTCTCAGAAAAGGCCTCATTATAGCCTCTGTACGTGACTTTACCTGGGAATGACCCACACCACCCACAGCACGGTTATGAATAAAGCTTTATGCTTTATACATACACACCTAATGAATAAAAACTTCTTGCTTAGAATGGCAAGTTACGGAGAATTTCACTGACAGTCTTTAATCAGAATGGAGTGGTAATATAAACTGTGCACTTCCAAAGAAAGGAACACATGATTAAGGTTTTTCATCTATGGAGCAAGACATCCATCTGCATAAACCGATAGGATGTTACCGCGGCTGTTGCGGGATGGCTAAGACTCCTACGATGCACAACCGACTGCGATTGCCCGAGTGCATGTACTACAAAAGTACACATTGTTAACCTCCAAAGAGAGGACAACCTCTCTATAAAGGACACACTGACTGGTTCCGATGTGTATGTGTCCATTATTTGGAGGTTCCACTGTATAGTAAGTATAGCAGGAAGTCACGCTCCCTCCATATGTATAGCACCACGGCAGCTGAAGTCACGCCCCATCTGCAGCAATGCGTAGTGGACTTACATACTGACACCTATACACACATACAGCAGACCGAGCCAATAATTATCGCAGAGGTGGGTGTGGGTGACTCGCACTAAGGTGTTGCCCATTTATGTACGCAACTCAAATATACTGTTGTATTACAATTGCACACACTTTAGCTACGTACGTATTTCTCTACAAAATAGGTTCAAGCAGCAAAACCTAGCAAGACATCTACAACTGGCAGCAAAGAAGTCAATTTTGATTGTGCATTATAGGTAGTATAACTCCGATGCTGACGACATATCCACCCACAACAACGGCGGCAAAGTTGGCAGCGTAGAGAGTGAACTGAATGGTGTCAGTATGGGTCTGGAACACTGCCTCTCTGATTATTGGAACAGCTGCATTCACAACGATGAAAAGCACCAATACTACGGCCGCCAAAATCCAGACAAAGAGTAGAACTCCAAGACATAAAAATTTGCAGCGTTTTTCAGTTGCGATAGCCACAAGAAGGCAAAAGTAGATCTTGGAGAAAACAGCGGTAAAGAAGAGGATGCCTCCGGCCGCCCCGATCCCCTCAGCATAGCGGAACACAAAACGATAGCACTTGTAGCGTATCGCATCGGATGCAATCTTTGAAGTATCAGTGTCATTGGCAGCTGATGTGTACTGAAGATTATCTTCAAGAGTCGAGATGTTGAACAGCTCAGAACAGCTTTCAACAGGCATGTCCTGGAGTGTCTTGCCATCTTGAAGCGGGAAACAGTCAAAGTTTGGCAGACAGGCCCCATTAGGCTCCTCCTCCACCAGCCAGATGTTCCAGAAGGAGAAGAAGATGGTGACAATTGTCAAGGGAATGACAAGAATAGCCAAGATATTTAGCGCCTTCTTCTTGATCTTGTGTCCGTCGACCTTGACACAAGTGCAGTCTTCAGGCTCCTCAATGTCAGACAGACTGAGCTGCAGTATCCCCACAAAGACGCGTGGGAGCTTTTTGAACAAACGGAGCACCACTAGCATCACAACAAAGATTGCCACCCACAGTAGAGCAGACAGTGCAGCTGGAACAGAGACATTCCAGGCATCGTAAGTGTGGATGGACACCATTCTCTGAAGCAGTGGTTTTATTGTCTCTCAGAATAGTAACTTTCCTTGCAGGTCTCACTGCTCATTTTATAAGGGTCTACCCTGTATGGGACTTCCCCTGGGGTTTACCCAGGTGGGACTCAACCTGGGACTCACCCTCAATATAAGTTATCACTACACAACTCCTAGGATTAGCACTTGGCCTACAGTTGTGGGGGTACTCCTAAGTTGATCATCAACATGTGTTTTCTTTCACTGTACATAGTTCTTGGGAAGGAATGAGACTGCTTATGCCCCCCCCCCCCCCTGAAACTGTCCAAAGGTAAGATTGATGTCCAAACTTCTAAAATTGAGGGCTGAAACAAGTTGCTGACTAAACAAGAGAAAAGGGGTGAAATACACAGCCTTGGTGACGCCACATACCAAAACTTATGTTCATTAGGCGAGCTAACCTACCTTGTTCAATCAGTGTGATTACCCTCGGCGCGCATGCGCAGCGAGGGTACGGTAGTTGGGTCTGTGTGTCTGTCTGTCACGTGCTCTGCGTACCTCGGAGGCACTAGAAGATGCAACGCAGGGCGTGTATCGCCTCTCGCATGCTATCTAGTAGTGTAGTTAGCCCGCGTCAGACTCTGCGCGAGCTGGCAAGAGACCACGAGTAACAGATAAAACTAAACCCAGCCCATCAATTAGTGGTACGGTGCATGTGTGTACTTACGCGTGCGCGTCACAATGCGCCGAGGGTTTGCACTTCAGTGCTTTTCATTCTTGTCTAGTATTCATGCACAACAGGAATTGAGTTCCAAACAGTGTAATACTATGCATGTATGTATGTGTATGTATGTATGCATAACAATGCATAAGGAGTTACAAAAAAGTTGCGGTTACACTACTCAACTAATATTATGAAGTGTAAAACAACGAACGACACACTAGCAGTTCTCCAAAAACATCAACAGTATGAGAGCGAACTAATGCTACAATTTACACAGGGAGGCCTTCATTGCTAATTATTAGCACGTATAATGCCAATGCTGATCACGTATCCACCGGCAACAACAACAGCACCAAAATTTGCAGCATAGAGGGCAAACTGTATGCCGTCCGTTGCGGTTTGGAACACTACCTCTCGCACTATTGGAACAGTTGTATTGACCAAAATGAACAGGAGCCACAGAGCCGGTGTAGCAATCCACAAACCAATCATACATCCACGTGCTACAGCATCATTGTCCATGTTGTAGATGCTCACGAAAATACTGACATAGAGTTTAGACAGAATGGCGGTGAATAAAAGTATGCCTCCGGCTGCCCCGATTCCCTCAGCATAGCGGAACACAAACCGATAGCACTTGTAGGTTACAGCATCGGGTGCCAGCTCCCCCTCTGCTGCAGTATCCGCGGAGATATTTGTATCGTTAATGAGATCTACTACTGCCGTTGATAGATTGAAGGACTGGGAGCAGGTTTCAACCGGCGTGTCCTGGAGAACTGTATCGCCCAGAATTGGGAAACAGTCAAAGTTTGGTAGACAGCCCCCTGTGGGTTCTTCCTGCACCAGCCACACATTCCAGAAGGAAAAGAAAATGGTAGTGACTGTCAAGGGAATGACTAGAAGGAGTAGGAGTTTGAGAAAGTTTTTCTTGATTTTGCAGCCATCCACCTTGACACAAGATCCACCACTCTCTTCAATGTCAGACATACTGAGCTGCAACATCTCGACAAAAAAGCGTGGCACGTCGTCGACCAGACAGAGAACAAATAGCAGTGGGAAAAAGATTAGAGCCCAAAGAACACCAGAGAGCACTGCTGGAACCACGACATTCACATCAGTGTAGGTATCCAAGGAAGTCATGCTGAACGAAGCTGTCTACCAGAGAAAATGCTCAAGAATGAAAAAGTTCACCAGCAGTCAATTTACTTGGTTGTTTGAGGCAAACCCTCTATTTATAGGGAGTCACAGCAGGATTGGGCTGTCCCTGGGACTTACCCTCACTATACCTATGTACACACCTTATCAGCTCCCCACAGATAAGTTATGACTGCTAAGTCAAGCACCAAAGCTTATTTCTGCATCTGCAGCTAATGTACATAAAGGGCCTGCATGCACATCAATTTACAACCGTCTTATGTGCACATTCAAAGTCACGGACCCAGCATTAAGGTAACAAACAAAACAATGAACAAACTGATCATGTGAAAAACTTGACACGAGAGTATAATATGCTCCAAACAAAATAATAATGTGTACAGGAAAGAATTGGAAAATTTTCAGTTAACTTTCCTGCACCACCCTCTAATTTCCTGCACATGCAGGCAGAAATATCGCAAGGGCCACTTAAAAATTTCCTGCATTTTTTGTGAAAATCCGTAATATTTCAGGCACTTTTGAAAGTGAAGGCCTTTTTTCACCAAGTATCGCCATATTTTGTAATAACCCTCACTTGTAAAAATTTTTTCTTGTTTTGTTTGGAGACTGTTGCATGCCTACACATACATTGTGCATATACGAAGATAAATTTGCAGCAAATTATAGCAACATTCCAGCAGCTTATGCACAAAAAACTGAAAGAAAACCCACGTCGTGAACGTGGCAATTAAACACACATAACTCCGATGCTGACAACATATCCACCCACAACAACAGCGGCAAAGTTGACAGCATAGAGAGTGAACTGAATGGTGTCAGTATGGGTCTGGAACACTGCTTCTCTGATTATTGGAACAGCTGTATTCACAACGATGAAGAGCACCCACACCACGGCCGCAAAAATCCAGACAAAGAATAGAACTCCAAAGCGTAGGTAATCGTGGCGTTTCGAACAGATGATAGTAACGAGGAAGCAGAAATAGAGCTTTGAGAAGACTGCGGTAAAGAAGAGGATACCTCCAGCAGCACCGATTCCCTCGGCGTAAAGGAACACAAACCGATAACACCTGTAGCTTATTTCATCAGCTGCAACCATCTCTCTCGTCTCCGTGTCATTCAGTATATCGGTTCCATTCAGGTTGTCTAGAGCCGTTTCAGTTGCATCGTTGTCTGCAAGGGTTGAGAATTTAAAGGGCTCGGAGCAGCTGTTGACCGGTGTGTCCTTGAGCTGTCGGTCGCCCAGCATCGGAAAACAGTCAAAGTTGGGGAGACAGTTGGTGCTGGTCTCTTCCTCCACCAGCCAGACGTTCCAGAAGGAGAAGAAAATGGTGGCGGCGGTCAAGGGTATGACCAGGAGAACCCAGACTTTGAGAGCTTTTCTATTGATCTCTCTGGCCGTCGATCGCGACACGACTGCAGGAACTGTTTTCACAGTCAACATCGGAGAGACTCAGCTGCAAAATCTCGACGAAAATACGGGGCATTTTATCGAACAACGGGATAAACACGAGCATCAGGACAAAGATGACTAGCCACAGTAGGGCAGACAGTACAGCTGGAACCACGACGTTCCAGACATAGTAAACGTCCATAGAGGCCATGCTGGAATCAGAAGCACCTCACTGCCCTTCAAGAATACGTAATCTCTTCTCCAGAAACCTTTAAGTCTGCTGTCTGCAGTTTGTGAATGATAATCTCAGGCAAAGCTCTGTGCTTTTATAGGAACTAAAACAGCCCAGGACTCCCCTAGGTCCATTCCATGACACAACACCAGTATAGTGAGTATGTAGCATTACATCCCACAATGACTAAGACTTTCCCTCCAAGTTACTCTGTCAGAATGTAGTACTAGGAAGAGGTGAGAGACAGTCCCAGGAGTCAAACAGTCCAGTCAGAGTGTCATCATAAATTTCCCCACTTCCTGATAGAAACCCATTGCGTAATGCCCAGCAAAGACTACAGTTGCTCTAGCACAACTAGATTCTGTTGTAGTCCACAAAAATGTTATCAGTCCTCCATGCAATAACAATGAGCTTAATTACTATGAACATTGCTGGCTGAGTCAGTACCCACAATCATACTGCTGCTAAAATGTTTCCACAGGGTTGTGAAATACATTTTGATGCACACCTCCCTCGCCACTGCTGTATTCATGCTCCTCTGCAACATACTGAGAGTTCTTCATGCAAGCAAGCCACACAACAGTTTGCTGTTTTAAAGTTACTCATCCATTGTCAGATAGCGGATCCCCCCCCTGCATTAACTCCCACAAATTAATGGAGCTGATCCACGCTAGTAGTCAGTGAGTGACTTACTACCACCCCCATTAGCAGGTTGTATGACGGTAACACCCATACAAGTTCACCTCCGCCAGGCGGTTACACTACCTGCCCGACACGCGCTCAGTATAGGATGAATAACAGCTATTGCAAGCATCAGCAATAGGTGCATTTAAACTGTATAAAGTGGTGACCTATAATAAAATGGAGGCTATTACGTGGTTTGATAGTCAGCTGTTCTGGCTGGAGCAGAGAGTAGCAGACTGCTCTCTGTATGCTGAGGTGGCAGTGATGTTACGTCGCAGTAGCTGGTCAGGACCGACCCAACAAGTTTTGGAGGATTGAAATCCGGTTCTTCATATTTAGTCGGCACCGGTTGCGATTCAGTCTTTACCGGCGTACTTGGATTAGTTATAGCATTGACAGATCTGCCGGGCTCTTGTTGTAGGGGGTTGGTAGCCGACAGTATGAAACTGGAGGTGATCTCTGCTTCGTGCTCGACACTGGTAGTATCGTAGCCCTGTCGGTGGAGATGGTTCCCCAGGACAGTGACCAGCACACACGCTCCGCTCACAGTCCCACAGTACAGCAGGGAGAGCCAGTAGGTGGCAAACTTGAGTGTCCGTTCGCTGCTCTGGAACACAATTTCGTTTACAAACGGAACCAAAAGGACTGCGATTAGGATGACGACCGAGATAATGATGGGAGCCAGGAAGAAAATGAAGATCCCGACTACCGAACAAAGAGCCCGGCACAAATAGCACCTCTCACCTTCCCTTTGGGTATAGGATGGCATAACCCCTACCAGCCACGTTAGAACGATCCCATACACTCTCAGTGACACCACACTCACTACTAGTACACCACCCATTGAAGCAAAGCCGGTCACATAGTCCAGTACAAACTGGAAACAGATGACGGTGGTGTTAGTGTCGTCCAATTCGGTGCAGTTGGAGAGAGAGAGTCTGTGGCGATTGATGGAAAAGGAGGAGAGATCACGAGAGAAGCAGTCGAGTCCGGGGTCGCAGGCAAACGTCTCGTCCACGAGAAACGAGGCCCAGAACGAGACGAAAGCCGGGACGAGGAGAGCGGGGGAGAGGGTGGAGAGGAGGATCATGGCCGTGGGGGAGACTGTGCGGTCAAAGAGAGTGAGTCGAGGTGGGTGGGCCTTGACGTCTCGTTGGAGAGAGTCCCCGAGGACCAGTCGGGCAAAGTGGTAGGCCAGCTCCAGGGAGTGGTGGGCGGAGGAGCGGTGGAGCTTCAACCAGACGAGGGAGGCAGCGACAGCCACGGTGGTGAGGAGGACAGTGGAGACGGAGACTACTATTGGGACCCAGAGGTCCCAGTTGGTGTAGGTACTGTAGCTGTAGCCACTTGCCATTCGCCACTATAACACAATGTAGATCTCTTTTCAATCCAAGTTTGCAAATGCTCCAGGGACCTTTCTGGTGTTATTCTCAGTAGATTCTGAACTACAGCAGGTCTATGTACAGCTAGCTGGCACCATACACTGAAGACTGGCAAAAAGTAAAAGCTTGTAGAGAGAAATGAGAATACTGACTCTCCAGTAGAAATCTGCTACTAGAAGAAGCTGCTAATACACTTCTGTAAGGGTCACAGAATGAGCTGTCAACGATCGACGTCGAACGGTGCCAGCCGTGCTTGTGAATGCTGTCACAGCCATGGCGACAGTACGTTTTAAGCAGTGACCTTTGGGGCGATGAATGTTTATTTAATAAATAACAGGCTGTGAAAAATTTACATTGGGCAGTGTGTACTAGTAGGTACAGGTTAATATTATTCATGAGGAGAAAGTATTTCATGTGCAAGCTGGTCGATATCAAATTACTACATATAATTAGTACATAATGATTGTAGTTTAATATGCTTAGCTTAGGTCTGCATTATACATCACATGATGCTGCTCACTAACTAGAACTACCAGCAAAGCTTGTTTGCAGAGCTGTCATCTTGGTACTGGCTCTCTCAACCAGCAATAGAAAAGAATCCCGACTATGGCAAACTATGATGCATATCTACTTGTCATGGTTCTGTCACCTCTCATCGTAACAGTCACGATACTAGTAGTCAGCTACGTTGTGTGGGGAGTCAGCTATCTTCAGTACAAGAGGCAAAAGAGGAGAGTGAGAGAGAACCGAGGAGAACACGAGCTGATTGAGTACCCAGGTCTCCAGTATATGTACCTGGTCCTCCAGCCGGTGCTCGGAAAGGGACTGGAGGCGAGGAAGACTAGACACGAGGTGAAGATGAAGCTGCACGGGGAGAAGATAAGCCCGGGAGCAGTTCCCCTGCTAGTCCAGTCCCTGGCCGTGGCAGTGGGGCTCTCCCTCGCTGTGTTTGTGACTGCTCTCACGGTGGAAGACGGTGGGCACGTGTGCAGCGAGAGGTTGGACTGCTTCCCCTTCAATTACTCGCGTCAGGTCACGCCACTCACGAGGGAGCCTATAAGAAACTG
This sequence comes from Geodia barretti, assembly GCA_030341885.1. NCBI lineage: Eukaryota > Metazoa > Porifera > Demospongiae > Tetractinellida > Geodiidae > Geodia > Geodia barretti. The sequence continues at coordinate 3,856 of CASHTH010003860.1, read as the reverse complement.
TTCGGCATACGGGAGCGGCGACCTCTCCATCAGGTGTTTCAGTTTCTCTGTGAGGTTTGTGGAGGCTCTAGGGAGCAGTGGAGGTGTCCTGGTGCTCGCCACACTAGGTCTCAACCTCTACCTGGCTCTCCTGTTCTCACTGGCTAAACTCGGTTGCTGCCGCAGGACCGGACTGTGCGGAGTGTCCCTTCTGTTGGTGTTTGGGTGCCTCGTCCTGATCAGCACTCTGCTCTGGATCATCCCACTGGGACTGGTCCAGACACGCACACTGCAGTACGTCACCAACTGGGAGAGCGTTCTTGTCTACCTATACACGTTTGTGTACCTCGGGATCACCAACACTCTGCTGCTTTACTGCGTCCCGAGCTACCGACGGGATTTCCAGAGGTGCTGCTCGGGGGAAGGTCAGCGAGGGTACCTCCCTCCACCGAGCATGGAGACAGACGAAGAAGAAGAGGAAGATGAGGAGAGAGGTGGTAGGGGAGGTAGGGGTGGTCGACGGAGAAGACGGAGGTCAAATGTGTTTCAAACCATCTCAGATCGCAGTGGGAGCCAGGGACGGCGGGCAGGGTACTACGGATCAGTCGACAAGCACCGACCTCATATGCCATCCGATGAAAATCACACCCCGCCATCTCCGGTGGTGGGTTCACAGATGAGGAAATCCGGAAGTCCCGAACCGAAATCTTGCACTAGCAAAAACAGTGGGGGGATTGGAGGAGGTGCGACGGCAGGCAATGATTCTGGCAGCAGAGGTAAAGTGCCTTATCGGATCAGGAGTGTCCGTGGGAAATATACACTCAGGCACACGAGGAAACCAAGTAAGAAGAGAGGGGGGAGTGGGGGAGAAGGCAGGTGGAGGAAACACTGGGCAGATATGGACGACGGAAGGAGAGGAGAGAGGGGGAGGGAGGACACGACAGACAGTGAGTGTAGCACAACCAGTGCAGTGCTGGAGGAAGGGGATGGGGAGGGGGAGGTAGGGAGTGGCGGTATTGACACAGATATGAGCTCAGAGGACAGTGGAGAGACAAGACCTATAAGGGGAGGTGGTGGGAGGGTGGGAGGTGAGAGAGTGGGGCAGTCGGGGACAGCCAAGATCAGAGCTGCACTGGCAGGAGACGTGGTGGAGAATGGTGGGAGGAAAGGATCAGCGTCTGTCCACACACACTTTTAATTGTGCTTCTGCCCTACTCCCCACTCCATTGTGTTGTCATAGCGTTCCGTTGTTTTTGTGTGAATGTTGTACTCTAGACGATGATAAATGTGTGTGGAGTGATTTTATCACTGTAACCTCGTGACTAGCATACTACTCGAGTAACGGTACCGAAAATGAAAATAGAATATAGCACGGTTACATAATGTATCCGGCCCTGTAATAATTTCACGAGGGGGCATGATGCAAAACGGTGCGTAGTGTTAGAGCAACATGATCCACCTGTACAGTGCGTAATTAATACTTTTTGCTGGACTGGTGTAATTTTGACAAGCAAAAGCGTGCTACGTGCTACCACATGCATTACATGTGAAGTTTCTGTACATAAAAAGGAAGGCCAGTTACGGGGAGTTTGAACTAACCAGACTCGATAATTGAACCTTGGCTTACATGTACTGTGCTTCCTTGTTTGGAGCCGTGTCATTGGGCTACAATGATTGCTAATGTTGAGTATGGTGTAGATTACCTTTCCACAGAGCTTGAGGTCTGGGCCCAGTTTTCCGGTGAATGACTGGCCGTTTGAGTCAATCAGGAAACCTTCATTCCCAGCCTACATACAACAATGTACCACAAATCACTCGACGGCTATGTATGTGACTATTACGTTTCATGTTCATTGTTAAACTCTACAATTTTGTGTGGTGTGAGTGAGTGTGTGGTGTGTGTGTGTGTGAAAGGTTAGGCTTACTACAATTATGTTTTATGTTCATATGCTACTTAAGGCATTTGAGCTCTACAATTTTGTGTGTGTGAGTGAGTGTGTGGTGTGTGGTGTGTGGTGTGTGTGTGTGTGTGTGTGAAAGGTTAGGCTTACTGCAATACTCCCAGCAGAGAATATAGCCTCGCCGTAACTTCCGGTGGACGTAACGAACATTCCTGGTCCTGATTTAACCCCATCACTCCACATTCCAAGATAGCGCTCATGTCTAAACAAATGAAACATTCCAACATTCAGTCCATTGATCAGACTTCTGAAACTGTGTGTAATGTCACGCACTACCCAGCCACCTCCTAATGAGATATCCCATATACAGCGAATATGAGTTTGATCACACCCAACCTTGAGTTTCCATATCAGTTCATCTGGGATTTTACCAAGATAATTTTAATGCAGGTAGGCTGCCAAGTGTGGCTTTCAGAAGCTCATAAACTAATATTCTATATGCCACTCTGAGGATAGCACATATAATCTTGCGATTTACACAAAACCAATAATTATGTAGCAATCACCAATCATTAATTTGCGACTTTCAGAAATCTCATAAACTAGACTTCTTCTGTATATGGGATAGCATTACACTATGCAAACTACACACCGTAGCAATTGTAGCTATCTTGTTATGTACCTCATCTTGTCCTCGTAGACACCATAGCCACTCCTTCGGTCGGCCTCCCAGCCTCCGGTGTAGAGAGAGTTCCTGCGAGATGTCTCCTCCATCCTACCAAACCCCCATCTCTCCCCTCTCCCCCACTGGCCTATGTAGATATGACCATCTGAGTATCTGAGGAGCGAGGGAGGCAGGGAGGGAGGGAGGGAGGGAGGAGAGAGGGAGGGAGAGAGGGAGAGAGGGAGAGAGGGAGGGAGGGAGGGAGGGAGGAGGAGGGAGGAAGGGAGGGAGGAGAGAGGGAGGGAGAGAGGGAGAGAGGGAGGGAGGAGGGAGGGAGGAGGGGAGGAGGGAGGAAGGGAGGGAGGAGAGAGGGAGGGAGAGAGGGAGAGAGGGAGGGAGGGAGGGAGGAGAGAGGGAGGGAGGGGAAGTGTGCATCTAACTCTCTCAATTGAATACCCAAATGTTTGCCAGTAGCAGTACTGGACATGTATGATCCCGTGTAGATCTTTTCTCGGGAATTAACCCTACGTGGATGTTATGGATTGTTCCCAGAAATCTACCAATGACTATCTTTCAATATCTTGCCGGTCTGTAAACGTAAAATTTAACAATGTGTTAGGAAGAAGAAGAAGGTTGGGAAAAGTGCATCATTGTGCCTCAGCCAGCGGTCACAACTAACTATGCTGTCCCATATGGTCACAACTAACTATGCTGCCCCATATAAAACTACAGGTCACAACTAACTATGCTGCCCCATATAAAACTGCAGGTCCTCACTTCATCTCCCCGTGGCCGTGCATGTGTCCGTTCCTGAAGTCTCCGATGTACTTCTTCCGCCAGTCTCTCTCGGAGAACCAGAGCATCTCCCCGCTCCCGTGGAACAGTCCCTTGCTGAACTTCCCCTTGTACAGGACCCCCGTGCTCTCCTGCGAGAACTCACCACTGCATGCAGAGAGCACCCAGTGGAGGAGACGAGAGAGAAAGGTTATTGTAGCACCACTAAGATGTAGTAGTTTTGGTTTTAGTTAGAGAAATGAAAAGTGAAAGCATACAGGTGAATAGCACACGAGCCTACCACATGACTAGAAGTGATTTGGTGATTAACCCTCGGCGTGCATGCGCAGCGAGGGTTACAGTAGTTGGGTCTGTCTGTCTGTCTGTCTGTCTGTGTGTGTGTCTGTTACTCTCAATCTCACTTCCCGGGTGTTTGTTCGTCTCACAAAGGACACGATCTACCTAACAGGCAATGAAGGTCAGAAATTATGTGCGGTTTTCTCTGAAAATGCTCCGTTGCAAAGCTAGAGCGACCGCA